>BQNB010015065.1:3054-73916 GCA_026074375.1 Tanacetum coccineum
TACAGAAGAACGTCTCAACAAGTTCTTTCCAAGTGGTGATTTTTTCGTCTCCCTCACTAATCCACCATTCTTTAGCATCATCGGCCAACGAGAGAGGAAAGATTTTCATTCGTAGTTGATGGGAATCTGCTCCAGGAACGTAGATCAAATCAACCATTTTAAGTACCTTAGCAATGTGATCTACCACGTCTTCATTATATGTTCCGCAATACATGTTCTTTCTCAATTCCACCAAAAATTCCTTGCTTAGTTCAATGTTTATGTCGTTACTAGTGATAGAAAGATTTGATTTAGTTGGAGCTTTTTCCATGTTATCAAATAGAATTGGTTCAACCATGACTTCTTGTAGTTCCTCCTTCAATCAACTAACTCTAATAAGTTCTTCCTGTAACAAGGGTAAAAATATCAGCATGATTTGCTCTGAAGAAAGATAGAAAAAATTTGGCACGAAAATCAAATTAGGAAAACAAAGATTTCAATTTTAGCTATCGACTAGAACAGTGTATTAAGAAAAACAATAAAGTACGAAAAATAATTAAACACACAAATATACAAGCGAACAATTAAAGACAAATATACAAAATTTATAGAATATACAAGAATATACACTAATCTAAATTACACTAATCCTAAAAGTTAGATCTAATCTAATGTTAAAAACCAAAATATCAAATAAAAATCAAGATTAATTTTTACTCCCCGGCAGCGGCGCCAAAAACTTGATGTGTCGTTGTGTGGTGTATATTTTATTGATTCAAGTTTTAAATTTATATTTTGCCGACTAAGCCAAAAACAACACTTTAACGGGCAGTGTACCCGATCGGTAGTAGTTTCGTGGTAAGTAGGGTGTCGAACACTTGAAGCGAGGTTAAATCTATCCTAAAAATTAATATCTTGGTTTATCTAGTAAAGTTTAATTTCTATCATATTCTAAACTATGGGTCATCTAAATCCTATTACTAACGGGGAAAGAGGGGGTTTTTCAAGGCCTGAAGACCTGGCACGGATTGGTTGGTGACTACAATCAATTCAAATGCCACATTACGGGAAAAGGGGGTTTTCAGCTTGAGAGACTGGCACGGTTTGGTTGGTGACTACAATCAATTCAAGGCACTTTAACCCACGAAAGCTAATTAACAAAAGACAAAAGAGCAATGATTTTTTTATTAAGTGCAATGATTTCTTCTCTTGAGGTGGCATATCATTCTTACGACTTAGGCGTTATATCATCCTAAGACATAGACACATTAATTCTGTCACAATTAAAGCATCCGCATAAAGCATCCTTATTTGGTAATTATAATCCATCTTAGGGATTAAAGCAATGGTGATCTTGTTAAACCCTAGCTCATAGAGACTTTACCCACTTACCGCTTAATGGTAATTTATACACTAGTAGTCCACTTGTCCAACTATCCAATAGAATCAGAATGTTATTTGTTGAATTATCTAGGTTCACCTGCTAGTCAAAATAATTAATAAACCATTGGCAATATCCAATTAACTAGTTAAGCCCGAAGCATATCCTAGACACAGCCTTAGAAGGACAATATTTGTGATCCTATGATTCTAGATGTATAAATCACTATATGGAGAGCTATCCCAGACTCTAGACTTACTTAGTTCATATCACTAGATGCAGTTGAATGATAGGTTGTGTACAAAAGCGCGTAAACAAGTATAAATTGATAAACATAAACAAGCATTCAATGATAAATCAAGAAATCAAGATAAACAAATACCAAAAATTCAGATCTTCATAATAATGGCTAATACCTGAAGGTATTAGCCTTCAAACGTCATAATAAATACAAAAGCAATTATTTAGCCAAGGTAAACTAACCGAGTTATGAATGATACCAAAAACTGAATGATTATTAAAATATATGGAATTACACGTTGTCTCTTATGGAATTGATAATGTTGCTCAACCTCTTTTGCTCTTTTTCTCCTCTGAAAATCAACTTTTATGGTTTAGGTATCGAGAATATGATTTAGCACACTTAAAACTTGTTTTGAAGTTTTCTATTTGTAAGGTCCTAAAGTCGGTTTGATACGGCATATCCAAGGATTAGATACGACGTATTGGGGATTTCTTGGAGTAGGGATCACGTTTGATATCTTCCAGAATATTCACATACTATATCTTGAATACGGCGTATTGTGTCTCTCTGGATATGGCGTATTGAGCTTTATTCTTCTATCGTCTTTGGTGAGTGCATGCACCGATACGCCATATCTTTCTTGATGGATACGGCGTATTGGTCTTTAGAATAGTAATCTTCAAAATATCTTCATTTAGGCTCCAGAATGCGTGCCTTTTGCTAACTTTTACCAATTACTCAATAATTACTGCAATTCTCAAATATAAACGATTAAGTAACAATTCTTTGCAATAACTATACAAAATGGGTTAACAACATGGGATAAATGATGCTTTAAAATAGACGTTATTTGATGTCATCAGCAACCTAAGTTGGCGTTCCTATAACGGTCAATTTCCCTTACATCCCAATCATTACATACTTTTCCAAGTGATTACTTCGGTATAAACTTCTTTTGAACCGATTATTTTTCTTTCTTCCCTTTTTTTAAACATCATAAATCTCGGTTTAATTCCACCGTCTTCACTATCATAATTTGTCCGGATAATCTTTTCCTTGTAACACTTTTTCTTCGGACATGATTCATAATCGTGAAAGTAGCAAAATTTACGAGCTACATATTTTTCCCATTGCATTGTGCAATTTCTTGACCATTACAGAGATAGTAAAATTTCACTTTGACACAGGAAATACAAGACTTTACACGAAAGCAACTAGCAATATTAGGCTTAATCTATACAGAAGGCTAAGGTGCAAAGATGTAACAAAACATATAATATGGCGTAGAAAAAGAAAGGAATGGCCCAACAGGTTGTTTTAGGGGATTTTACTCTAAAAATGAGAGTAAACAAAGGGTTACACGGGAGTTAACTAACCAATGTAGTTAGTTAATTTTATGACATGTAGGATATTTGGTTTAATCCTTGAAATTTATCAATTGAACATGTTCCTCCATCTAAATCCATAGTATTCATCATTGCGGTCTCGAGTGATATACCAGGCCAAGTTTTAAAGTCCATTACATCACCGGCACACTCATAATTTTGTAGAATTTTTAGTAAACAATTGGAAATGGAATAGGCTTAATTCTCACAATATGTATCAAGGATTATAGTGCGCTAGGTAATGTAACTAGTGATTTTTACAAAAGTCATGCTAAAAAAATTAAATTTGGCCTATTTTAAGCACTTTGCATGTTATTTTATAAAAAAGAAGACAAATACGTTCTAATTCTCCATCTTCCTACTTAAATTATACAACGTCCTCGTTGTATAGATAAAATAATTAAATAATAAGGGAAAATAGAATTAGAACGGAAAACTCCCTGATGTTTTGCTCGTGATAATTCTCCAAGATGAGTTCTTGAGCAAAAAGTGTGTTGACTAGGGCTTCAGAATGCCCGAATAAGGTCAACACATATCCTTTTTAGAATATACCATATCATAGTTTCATCAAGGTCCTGCATAAAAGATTAGAAGACGAGTGCAATTTCTATCTCGCTACAATGGTACAAGAAAACGATTAAACACACAAGTGTACAGGGATCAATACGCCGTATCCCAAACCCAAGGATACGCCATATGGTTCCTGTAAAAACAATTAAATACTAGAAATTAATATTTAGTTTTAAAACTGATAACGTCCAGATACGTCTATACGCCATATCTAGAGGGTTTTGATGCACCGTATAGAGTGTTTGGGAAGACAGACTCGTGCAACAAACAATTAAAATGTGACAAACAATTAAAATGACCGGGTTGTCTCCCGGGAAGCACTTTTATTTCAGCTGGTCTTTAAGTCCGACCTTTTTCCTTTCTGTTGTATCACTTTTTCATTTCAAGCAATGGTTTTGGGATCTCGAACATGTAATCAATCAATGATCCGTGCTGCTGAACTTACTGCCAGTCTTGATTCTATCGCACATAAATAAACCGAGATCATATAATATATCAAAAGGAAATCGGTAATCAGAGTTTCATAAGTTTAATGTACAGAACAAATCCACAAAAGATAATAATCAAAGGGAGTAAAAGGAAAAGATCAAGGGTCGAGATGGTCATCGGTATGAGGTGGAGACTCTAGACTGCTCGGTAGTAAAGCTCTCAATAACTCCTCGCAAGCCCACAACATCATGCCATAAATCACGCATCTCCTCCTCGATCCTCTCAATCCTCTTAATCCGCTCTGACATAGTCTAGGGCTAAGGAGCGGGTAGAGGTGGCGGAGGTGCCTGTGCAGGTGCTGGAATCTCCTGAGTACCCTCGTCGACTGCCGGACCAGCCTCATCGGCCTTATAGGCACCAGCTGCATCAGCCTGCTGCCTCTCTATTCCCTGGGCTACCCAAGCCCATGTGTCACCGAATCTTAAACAGATGTTGAGCCTCCCAAGCTTATGTAAATCAATCAACGGGAGCTCTCGGGTGACTACCTGCAATCCTCTCAATCCCTCATCACTGACAAGCCCAAAATGCATAGCCAGACGCCCAATGAAGTGCCCTCCTGACAACCCGGACCTGCTCTTCCTCCCCTCAGCATGCCTAAATAGATACTGCGCTAATAGATGTGGGACATTTGTAGTCCCTTGGTCCATGCTGCAGAGATATAAGAGATCAACATCGGTCACCTTCTCAGGTGCTTGTCCCCTACCAAAAATACTGTAAGCTATCATCCTATAACACAGTCTCCTCACAGGGTCTCGAATAAGAACATAGGAAGGGGCGGGGTCCAAGAAGTCTCTGACAGACAAGATCTTAATCCAATAATCCCTAAGATCCCCTTTGTCGGGGATCAATCTATCACTACCTTCCTAGTAGGCTTCAAACCCTGCTTCTGCTATCTCCTGCTCAGTGTGTAATCCTAATGCCAGAATAAATTGTCTCTATGTCATCCTCCTCCTAACACCTCCCATCTAAAAACACAGTGTATCAGCCACATCTAGTCCCATCTCTGTATCACTCATCCTACAAGTGCTGAGAAACTCCAAAATGAACCCGCGGACCAAAGGTGCTTAGACCACAAACAATCTCCTCCAAGAATGACTCACAAATACCTGCTGCCCCTCTCCAGTATACACCATCCTCAACCTCACTGCCAAATCCTGCCTTATCCTGGGAGTCAAACCCTTAAAATCTAACACATGTACCCGGTTAACCGGCCTACTCCATATCGTCTCGAGCCTCTGCTCGTAACTATGTATAATACCCTCGGTGTATCCCTTAACCTGGTATCTAAGCCAAGGGTGTCTTTGATCAGCAGCGGGTAAAGGTGCCATATCTGAAAAATTAATTAGATTAGTAAACAGATTTTAAAACTTTTTGTTATAAGGGCTTGATATGACGTATTCATAGAAGGATACGCCGTATGTAAAGGTATTAAGTCAATACGCCATATCTATATAATAGGATGCGGCGTATGTGAGTTAAAACATAGAACCCTATATCAGATCAATACGCCATATTCAATTCATTGGATACGTCGTATTAAGGTTTAAAATTTAGGTAATAAAATGAGAAAATACGCCGTATCCAATGAATTGAATACGCCGTATAGTTTCTGCATTTAAAATTGAAAAGGGGTTTTCCCTTATTTTACCCAATTTAACCCAATCATATTATCAACGCCATATTCATTGAGTTCTAGTATCCATAAAAGGAAGGGGGAATATAATAGTCATATGAACCCTAAATTAAAAATCTAAACCCTAACCCTAATCTTAATCAAAAAAGAAAGAAGGGAATAGATTAGATCATACCTTTTGATTAGGAGGCAAGAAATATATCGAAACACTGGTTTGATTTTTGGGATTAAAGTGCGCGGTGAAAATTATTGCTTGTAAGTAAAAAGTGTGTATGTAAAACAATCCGGCGTATTAGTTGGGTTTTTATACCCATGCTGGATATGCCGTATAGGGATTTGTCTGATACGCCGTATCAGACATCAAATTGATACAACATATAGGTATACCTAAATACAACGTATCTTTCCATGGAGACCAACTGTTCAAAGTTTTAGCAAAGGAAAACGTACCTTGGCCTCCATAATTTTTGTATGAGAACCATCCTTGTAATACCGTTTAGGGTAGAATAGAATGCCAAACGGCACATACAAATTTATAATGAGAAAGAATAGCATTCCGTTTATGTAATAATTCCAAATCACGATAGTTACTTTTAAGTTTATGACAAAACTTCCCGTTCTGAAAGTGTTAATGATTTCATTGTGACTTGTTTCAGAAAGCCCATTTGACCCATGTGTAATTTCATTACCCTCTGAAGACTGTATTATATTAATATTATTATCATCATGGTCTTTTTCTGACTTTAAATCATCGGGATGAATAATGTTGAAGAGAAATAGATCATTAAAGTGAAAATCATTTTGTTCCTCTTTATCATATTTAGACAATGATGTTTCATTATTTAAATTAAATTCATCGATATGTTGAGGGTTTAAACTTGGTTCAGTTAAATAACCTGATTTAGACGTTTGAGCATTATTGTAAACAATGGCTGGAAATTCATTCTTAAAATTTTTAAAGAAGTCTAAATCATCTAAATAATCGACCGTAGGTTTGGGTGACGAAGGCATATTGTTTTTACCATTATCATTTCGCGAATCCGTTTTTAAATCATTGATAGAAACTATTTTATACAAAAATGAATTTTCATCAAAAATTACCGTGTAATCTTCATCGTCGGATTCGTCTAATGATATTCTGAAATCAATCTTGTTTTCGTTAGGAGGACATACTGTGGGCTCAGACGAGAGTGCTGTTAATGTATTATCAAAGACTATGGATGGGAATTCAGTTTCAAAGTCAATGAAACAGTCGTCCTCATCTTCATAGTTTTCAACTTTCCTAAACGTGGCAGTTTACCAATTAAACGTTCGACCATGTCTTCGAGCTTTTTCTTCTTTAAGTTTGATGTATTCCTCCATGGTGATATTCCGGTCGTCCATTTTTTTACCTGTAATCAATTTGCAATGGGAAAAAAATGAAATGGTTCAATATGCCGTACTTAGTAGACCAAATAACTCGTATTGAAAAATGTGGGCGTTTAGACTGTAGAATTCAATACGCTGTTCTGGGTAGAAGGTTTGATACGTCGTATCCAACTGGTGGATACGGCGTATCAGGTGATCAGTCAGAACAGAATACTATTTAAAAACAATTAAATGCGGGAATTTAAACAAACAATTTAAACACACAATGCAAATAAATACAAACAGAATTAAATAATTAGATTACATTAAGCTAAACTAATTAATGGTTAGAAATACTAATAAGAATAAGGTTTAATTAATTCAGTCCCCGGCAGCGGCACCAAAAACCTGATGTGCTGTCGTGTAGGGTCAATTATTTGATTATCAAGTTTTAAATTTATATTTAGCCAACAAACCTAAAACAACACTTTAACGAGCAATGTACCCGGTCAAGATGGTGTTTCACGGTAAGTAGGGTGTCGAACACTAAGAGTGAAACATTAATCCTAAATTCTATCAGTATTTTAATTAGTTCTAATTAGTCTATTTACTGGTTAAACCTATGCTATATACGTTGTCTAATGATATGGGGGGTTTTTCAGCCTGAGAGACTGGCACAGGTTTTGTGGAGACAAATATTAATTCAATAGACAATAAACACAAAAGAAGAAAATTTGAAGATAGAAAAGCGGTACAAGCCAAATAATAGAAAACTATATTAGCCATATTAAATCCACTTCAATGTTGGTTTGTTTGTTTTAGTGCAATGATTTACATACCTCGAAGCGGCATATCATTCTTAAGACTTAGGCGGGACATCATCCTAAGACCTAGGTGGCTGATCTTGGTGGCTGATCTTCTCTTCTAAAATTCGTCTTCTATGTATTCGTGATTAATGCTTGACCTTGGTGGCTGATCTTCTCTTCTAAAATTCGTCTTCAATGAGTTTGGTATAAAGAATATGATATTGCACCTTGAAAACTCGTTTTTGAGTCTTCTATTTATAATGTCTGAAAAAGACTCGATACGCCGTATCTGGCAAGGTCGATACGGCGTATTGGGCTGGATTCCTTGGAGTGCGCGCTACGTTCTCAATCAATCAGTGATATCTTTCCTAATTTACTTTATTTATTGTATCTTCGAATAGTTATCTTTGTGGAAACGGCGTATGGAAACATAAGGGATACGCCATATTGGGAATTGGTCAAACGCTTTTTCTTGTGAAGTCTTGGAGCGGATACGCCTTATCTCTTTAGTTGGATACGACGTATTGGTCAGAAATCAACAATCTTCAAATATCTTCGTTTTAGCTCTAAATTAGGCTCCTTTTAGCTTGTCTTCACAAAACATTCCTAGATTACTGCATTTATCAACTTTAAAGCAATTAAGTACCAAATAATGCAATAATTATATAAAAGTGGGCAAAACAGATGAGACAAATGATATAATAAAGTGATGTCGTTTGATGTCATTAGCTATAAAATCACACCATGGTCGGGCCTGGCCATGCTGCGTATACTGATAGGTTTCATGAGTTGGCTAGGTTAGTTCCACATTTGGTGACTCCAAAGAGTAGGATGATTGATAGTTATGTGTATGGCCTTGCTCCACATATCCGTCAGATGGTGGTAGCAACGGAGCCAAAGACTATACAGAAGGCTGTTTAGAATTCTGGTGCACTGGCCGATGAGGCTGTTAGAAAAGGATCAATTAAGAAGGTTGAGAAAAGAGGAAATGTGAGGGAACCTATCAAGGATAAGAATAGTAAGGGTGATAATAAGAGGACTAGGACTAGAAATGCTTTTGCTACTACCGCAAACCATGTAGGAAGAGAGAATACGGGTACTTGGCCCATGTGTACCACCTGAAACTCTTACCATGCACCTAGAGGGCCTTGTCGCACATGCTTCAACTATAACCGCCTGAGTCATTTGGCAAAGGATTGTAGAGGCGTGTCGAGGAATGTGAATCCTGTCAATGCTAAAAACTAAACTGTTAGGGCATGTTATGAGTGTGGTAGTACCGACCATGTTAGTTTAACTTGTCCTTGATTGAATAAGGCACAAGGACAGGAAGGAAATCGCTCAAACCAAGTTGCTGCTAATAACGGGGGTCAGGGTCGTGGAAACCAAGGGAACCAAGCTAGGGGTAAGGTATTTATGTTAGGAGCAAAGGAAGCTCACCAAGATCCGAACATTATGACGGGTACGTTTACTTTGAACAATCATTTTGCCACTACCTTATTTGACTCTGGTGCCGACTATAGCTTTGTTTCTACTACTTTTATACCTATGTTAGGCATAGAGCCTAACGAATTAGGTTTCAAATATAAGAATGAGATAGCTAGCGGGCAGCTAGTAGAGATTGATAAGGTTATTATGGGTTGCAAAATAAAAATTAAGGGTCATGTCTTTGACATCGATTTGATACCTTTTGGGCATAGGAGTTTTGATGTGATTATAGGTATGGACTGGTTGTCTAATTATAAGGCTGAAATAATCTGTAATGAGAAAGTAGTGAGGATACCACTATCGGATGGCAAGGTGCTTAGAGTATTAGGAGAGAGACCGGAAGAGAAAGCGAGACTTTTGATGAGTACTAAGGCTAGTGATAAGAAACAAGAAGAGATTGTTGTGGTTAGAGATTTTCCCTAGGTGTTTTCGGATGATTTATCGGGATTACCACCTCTCCAGGAAATTGAGTTCTAGATTGAGTTAATCCCTGGAGCTATACCGATTGCAAAGTATCCCTATAGTTTGATACCTTTTAAATTGGAGGAGTTGTCAGGACAACTCAAGGAACTCTAAGACAAAGGTTTCATTCGACCAAGTTCGTCTCCTTGGGGAGCGCCGGTGTTGTTCGTTAAGAAAAAGGATGGTTATTTTAAGATGTGCATTGATTATAGAGAATTGAACAAGTTGACAGTAAAGAATCATTATCTGCTTCCTAGGATTGATGATCTATTTTACCAACTGCATGGGTCGTAGTTTTTCCCAAAGATAGATCTTAGGTCTGGATATCATTAGCTAAGAGTGCACTAGGATGACATTCCAAAAACTACGTTTAGAACTTGTTATGGACATTTCGAGTTCACAGTAATGCCCGTTGGTCAGACTAACACACCAAAAGTATTCATGGATTTGATGAATAGAGTTTGTAGGCCTTATCTTGATAAGTTTGTGATAGTCTTTATGGACGATATCTTAATCTACTCTAAGACTCGAGAGGAGCTTGTAGAACACTTAAGGTTAGTCTTGGAACTGCTCAAGAAGGAGAAATTGTATGCTAAGTTTTCTAAGTGTGAATTCTGGCTAAGAGAAGTGCAGTTTCTCAGGCATGTGATAAATGGTAATGGGATTCATGTAGACCCTAATAAGATTGAAGATGCTAAGAATTGGAAAGCCCCTAGAACTCCGACTAATGTTCGTTCATTCTTAAGATTGGCTGGATATTACCGTAGGTTCATTAAGAACTTTTCTAAGATAGCTAAGTCTCTTACTATCTAGACTCAGAAGTGTAAGACTTTCGATTAGGGTGAGGAACAGGAATTGGCATTTCAAACCTTAAAGGATAAGTTATGTAATGCGCATGTTCTAGATCTCTCCGATGGACCAGAAGACTTTGTGGTGTATTGTGATGCATCCGGGATAGGACTAGGTTGTGTATTAATGCAAAGAGGTAAGGTGATAGCTTACGCGTCTAGGCTGTTGAAAATTCATGAGAAGAATTATATTACTCATGATTTGGAATTGGGTGCGGTCGTGTTTGCACTTAAGATCCGAAGACATTATCTGTATGGGACAAAGAGTGTCATATATACGGATCATAAGAGTCTTCATCATATCTTTAGTCAAAAAGATTTGAATATGCGACAGCGTCGCTAGATAGAGTTGTTTAGTGATTATGACTGTGAAATTTGCTACCATCTTGGTAAGGCGAATGTGGTGGCTGAGGCCTTAAGTAGGAAGGAAAGAATAAAGACTAAGAGAGTTAGAGCTATGAATATGACCTTTCAGTCGATTATTAAGGATAGGATACTGGCGGCTCAGAAGGAGGCTGTGGATGAGTCTGCAAGATTGCAGAAAGGTTTGGATGAGATGATAAAATAGAGAATTGATGGAATTTTGTACTAAATGGATCGAATATGGGTACCTTTGAAGGGTGAAGTGAGAACCCTGATAATGGATGAAGCCCATAAGTCAAAGTACTCTGTACACCCAGGAGCTGATAAGATGTATTACGATTTGAGAGATTGGTATTGGTGGTCAGGAATGAAAAAGGACATAGCTAAGTATGTTTGTAAATGTTTGACTTGTTTAAAGGTTAAGGCTGAGTATCAAAGGCAATCTGGCTTGCTCCAATAACCTGAGATTCCCGTATGGAAATGCGATGGAATAGCTATGGATTTTGTGACTAAGTTGTCTAGGACTAGTAGTGGGCATGACACAATCTGGGTTATTGTGGACTGATTGACTAAGTCTGCTCATTTCTACCTATGCGTGAGGATTATAAGATAGATAGGTTGGCTAGATTCTAATTGAATGAGATAGTTGCTAGACATGGTGTGCTGATCTCGATCATATCAGATCGTGATAGTCGTTTCACATCAAGGTTTTGGCAGTCAATGTATGAGGCATTAGGAACCCGTTTAGACATGAGTACGGCTTATCACCCTCAGACCGATGGTCAGGGTGAGCGTACTATTCAGACTTTGAAAGACATGCTTAGAGCGTATGTCCTGGACTTTGGAGGAAGTTGGGATGTTCATCTTTCAGTGGTTGAGTTTTCGTATAACAATAGCTATCATTCTAGTGTGAGATGTGCTCCGTTTGAGGTGTTGAATGGTAGAAAGTGTCGTTCGCCAATTATGTAGGCTGAGGTTAGAGAAGGTTAGTTAATAGGACCTGAGTTAGTGCAAGAGACTACTGAGAAGATCTTGCAGATTAAGGATAGACTTAAGGCTGCACGTAGGGATGGCAATGGGTCGAGGAATTTCAGGGATCGTACTTACCATCCCCATCCCCGTTCTCGCTCATCCCCCATCCCAGTCCCCCCCATCCCCATTCGGGGAGGGGAAGGGAGAGGATAATGGATTAATCGATTTATTTATCATCCCCAATCCCCATCCCCATATAGTAGGGATGGCAATGGGTCGGGGAATTTCGGGGATCGTACTTACCATCCCCATCCCCGTTTCTCAGCCTCATCCCCATCCCCGTCCCCATCCCCATCGGGGAATCGATTTACATCCCCATCCCCATCCCCAATGGGGATCGGGGATCCCCACGGGGATTCGGGGATTTTTCGCCCTTATAAATTAAGCATAAAATTACACAACTAAACGAAAATATAAAGAATTGACCTACATAATGTCTTAGAACGCATACGTTGTACATAGTTTGATTAATTAAAATGTCATTCAACTTTAAAGCATCGTAAATACTAAAATATCACATATACTATATAAATAAAATGGATCGAATGTGTGTATTCGGAAAAAATATTAGTTGAATAATATATAGTTAGTACTTAACATTTTAAAAGTAGTCGATTCATTAAATATGACATATTCATACAAATATACTTCAAGTATAATATTTGTCAATACTTACTAATTTATACGTATACATGTACATGTAGTATTAATATACAAATAATTTATATATATTTGCACATTAAAAAGTTCGGGGTCAGGTACGGAGCCGGGGATTTATGTTATCCCCATCCCCGATTTCATAATTCGGGGATTCCCCGTTCCCATCCCCATCCCCGGTCAACTCGGGGATTCCCTAGTCAATTTGGGTTTGGGGATCGGGTCCCTATCGGGTACGGGTTTTATTGCCATCCCTAGCTGTACGTGATCGCCAGAAAAGTTATGTTAATAAGAGGAGGAAGCCTCTAGATTTTAGTGTGGGTGATTTTGTCTTGCTCAAAGTGTTGCCTTTGAAAGGCGTGGTATACTTTGGGAAGAAAAGGATACTAGAACCTAGCTTTGTTAGACCTTTTGAGATTATTGAGAAGGAAGGCCCTGTGGCCTATCACTTATATTTGCCTGAGGATTTGAATGGTGTTCATGACATGTTCCACGTGTCGAACCTTAAGAAGTGTTTGGCTGATCCAACACTACAAGTGCCCTTAGATGAGATCCAAGTTGATGTTAAGTTAAATTTTGTATAAGAACCGGTAGAAATCTTGGAAAGAGAGTTTAAGAAGCTGGAGCGTAGTAGGATTTCCATCATCAAGGTTTGATGAAATTCGAAACGTGGTCCTGAATTCACATGGGAACGTGAGGATCAGATGAAACTGAAGTACCCGCATTTGTTTAGTAATTTTAGTAGCTGAATTTTGGGGTCAAAATTCTTTTATGGGGGGTAGAATGTAACATTTGCCCTTTTTGTGTTCTGAATATTTCATTTATAGTCCTTTGACTATTTGACTTTTGTCAGTTTATTCAGATAATGTACCGTGTTGACGGTGGTGATCTTATGAGAATTGTGGTAATATATGATTATTTGTGAATAATATTCCCTTTTAGAGGTTATTATTATGTTATTGTATTCCGGGTGGTTTGACCCGTGAATTTTAAAAAATGCTGAAAAATGAGTCTTGACACGTCCGTTAATGTCCAAATGAGTTTTGAATGGTTTAAAGTAAAATTATGTCGTGTAAATACTCTAGGTTAATGGAAAAGTATTTTTAAGGTGAATAAAAATACTAATTAACTTTAGGGAATAATTTACGGTTGAGTTTTACGAGCTTTTAAATGATCCCGACACAAAAAGAAAGACCCGAGACCCATAGGATCCCATGGCGGGTCAAGATGGCCAAGAGGGACAAGGAGGCATGATTTTAGCCACTTTGTCTAGAAATTGTACTTGTATATTCCCACCATTAGACTTTTCCATTCATTCTCATTTCAAAAAAATAAAACACACACTTAAGTGTGTATGGTGCGTCTGAAATAAGCCAACAACAAACACCTATAAATTTTCCAACTTTGATCAAGAATGTGATATTTCGGGTTGATACGAGTATTTAGGTATTCATTTAAATAACGTTTGGGTTGTCCGGTTAGTGTCAAAATCTACATTTTTGAAGATGTTCTTGTAAGTTTTCAAATTTAAATTTCGTTTGTCCTTTTGGGTTTGTATTGATGCATAGATGTTAGTTGTACAAGTTGATCGTTATGAAAATCGATTTTTAGAAATGAAACAGATAAAAAGAAAGGGTGTTTGGTTCGTCGTATAAAAAGGAAATAGGGGGGTTTTTGTAGTTTTGATATTGTGGTTGTGATGGTTGAATAACATATGTTGCTAGATAGCTTATTTTTGATAATAGCTTGTATAGCTTATTTGGTGGGCTTTCGTGGCTTATTTAAGCTTATATGCTCACGTTACTATTCATAATCACAAGGGAAGTGATTTTGATTATTTTCGTGATATGGCGTATGTTTGTGGACAAATTTTATAGCTTATGGAAGTAACCAAATGCGTTATGTAGCTTATTAGCTTATGGTTAAGCTTAATATATGTATTGTGGAGCTTATGGACTCACGGTCTAATAAGCCTATTTAAGCCGTGGCTTAATGAGAAGGCTTATTGTGGTACGAATTATTTTCTACTTATTAGTATGAGCTTATATATATATAAATGAACCTTGGTTTTGGACTTGAATCGTGTTTTGGACTTATAAATATCTTAATGCACCCTTATTGGGCCTTAAAGTCCAATAAGCGATATTTAGTCATTATAAGAGTTTTGACGGACTTTTTGAAAGTGAAATGTATTTACGAAGTGATATTGAACGCTATTTTCGGAAAACGTTTTAGTAAACGTTAAATATTAAGATTTTGGAATTGTGTCGGAAAAGTGTCGAAAGTTTGAATAGTGTTTGAAATAAAGGTTTAAAACCTTGGAAAACGTTGTGTGAACGTACGGGTCATGTCGAAATTTCATAAAAATTTTATACTTAGAAATTTTACCTAAAAACATGATTTTTGAATTTTTAAATAATAAAATATTATTTAATTATTTTATAAATTCACTAAAAGATGAAAAATATAATTTTTCTCGAAACTTCACAAATATGTTTATTATGAGTAAACGTTTCATTTTCAACCCTATTATGATTATTTTTACGGTAACTAACGTTACCGAATGGATATATCGAGATATATTTATAATTATTAATTATAAATATTTACTGATATTACTTATCTATTTTCTTTAAATAGTATAAGTATGCATTGTTAAGTAATGGGATTGATATGAGTGTTGGAATATGTCGTCAACCATCACACCACTAAATTATTATGGGTAATTATACAACGCGTCTAAACTCTATGCATCAAACGTGAAGATTATTTTGGAAATGATTGATTAAAATGGACATCAACTGGATTAGGTCGTGTGCGAACGTCGTTGCATTTGCTTGTGTGATTGAGATTTGATTGCTAAAGACATGCTTGAGGTGAGTTCTCGTAGCCCCATTTTTACTGTTTTTCCGTTGGGAGAAAATGATACTCAAATATATTTTGAACTGTTTTGAATTGAACTATGTGAAATGTGGTTTTATTTGTGAGACAACATAAGTTCTTATGACTGCTATGTGAATATTATGTGTTGCATGTTTATTTGGATCGGATGGGTACGCCTACCCAGTATTTGTGTGATTATTAGAGCAGATGGGTACGCCTACCCTAGTTTGTGTGTGGTCCTACCCTAATTTAGTGCTCCAGCTGGTAGGCCCTTTAGGTGCGTAAGTGACATATGGTGATTGACTAATGGGGATGCTATGTTAGGAATTATTTGTGACAACCGTGATTAAGCAGGTTAGTTTATACCTTTAGAAATGGCTAAGTGTCTATTTTGTATGTTTCTTGTGTGCTATGTGTTCTATATGTATGTTGAAGTGGTTTACATATGTGCTTGATGTCATTTTAGAGGTAAATGATTATCTTATTGTGTGTGCATATGAGTTTGGTGTTAAGTATTCCATTTGTTCACGTGTGGTTATAATGGAAATAAAAGACGTGTTGCATGCATTGCTATGTCAATTCTTAGTTTTTAAGAGTTAAGCGTTTATAAGAAGTGTAAGTTATTGGAAAGGAAGCATGTAAGTGAAATATGGAAGTTCGCAGTAGATTTCCATAAATTGAAAGTGAGATGTGAAATGAAAAGTTATTTTTAGAAAGTCTAGTAGGTGGCGTTTATGTAAAAAGGTTTACTCAAATTAACTTAGGTTTTTATAAAAACTTAAGGTAATGTAAGTAATAGGGTAATTAATAAAAAAATATAAAATAATGAATAGGGGGAGGACGATCGGCATATAGAGTTTAAAAGGATTTAGGAGTGCTAAATTTGTAAAAGTGGAATTATAGGGGGATTAGGATACCATTTAGATATATTAGAAAAAACCTAGTTCACAAATAACTCCTTCCCTCTCTATCTTGGTCAAAATCACAGCCCCCATAGCCAAAGAAATATCGATCTCCATTGTTGATCCAAGGAAAACCTCAAGAATCGTTGTTTAGGTTCTAACATTCAAGGTAAGCATGTTAATCCTATCTAATTTATATAGTCATGTAACCTTAATTATGATGGATCATTAGGGTTTAACACTTTCATAATTAATGAGGATATGATCATGCTAGTGTGTTTGTGGTTTAATTAGGATCATAATGGTGCAATCGGTTAGGTATAAAACGCGTTAGATCATGATTTAGGTTATGGCAGATTTTTGGGTCGTGTTCAACGAATGATATCTTGATGATAAAAATGAGTATTGATATGTTTCTTGAGCCTATGAATAAGCTCAGAGAGTATAGATTTCAAAAAGTCCAGCCACGAAAGGTTTTGAGGTCGGGAAGTTAGTCAAATATTCTTTGCAGGAAAAGTTGTTAAAACAGTAAATACGGGCCAGATTTGGGTCTGATTTCGGGGAGTAAAACCCCTTCTTAAAATTCAAATTAAGCTTAGCCAAAACACAGAGGTCAAGTTCTATATGTATATTAACCTTACAGCAAAATTTAGCGTCTGATTAGTTGTCTAAGTAGGGTAATTAAGGCTATACATTTTAGTGTGCAATCAGATCCGAATTGGGACAGTTTTGAAGTTGGATTTTATTTGGAGTAGTGGAACATGTAGTGGGAACTTGTGAATCACAAGGTAGTTAACAAACTCATAAAGAAGCTTAGATAATTTTTGGTATAATTTATAAAGGTCAGCAAGTATGGGTTTTAAGTTGGTTAAGACACGCTAAAATTCTACATTTTTGGATAAATTGTAGTTAACTAGTATAATGTGTTAACAAGATGGTTAAGGTTGGGCATGATGTTGGGGTGACCCATGATGGTTAATCAAACCCTTATACATCCATCAAATGATTGTTACATGGGCTTTAGCATTTGGCTTAGTCGCGTGTAACATGTTTATATTCGAATGTGTAGTTTTGTGTAAGATATTTAGAAGCTGCTTGAGCATTAGGTGGGTTTATAGTCCCTGTTTTCACATTGCTTTTTAAATTGGGATGGAAATAATGCAAATGGATTTGAAATGTTCTAATTACTATGATTATATGTCTTTATTTTGAAAGTGTATGGACTTTACTTGTTGGATCAGGGGTAACGTTCCTACCCAAGTGTTGATACTTGTTGGATCGAGGGACACGTTCCGTTCCCATGCTTGTTATGGTTACATTTGCATGTTAGCTTGTATGATAGTTCAGTAATTGTCCTGCCATGTTTGCATTAATCACAATAATTATTTATAAGCTTTGATTTCCTTTCTTAAACCTATGACTCTCACCAACCTTTGTGTTGGCGTTTTTAAACATCATTTTTAGGTGAGCATCATGATGATCCTAGGAATAAGAGAAGTGGCTAGTGAGACTATAGGCTGCACGCGGAGTTTAAATCTCCTAGTTTATTTCCCTTTTAATTGAATATTGAATGTTTGTTGGGTTGAACGGCTTAGATTTATTTTGGTTGTATTGCATGTCTTGGTATTGATGTGAACCCGTTTTACTTCGATACAAGACGCTGGATATCTTTTATGATTGTTTGGGTATTTTCATGACACTTTGTGTCCCTTTTGTTTCGTTTAGTTCATGTAGTTTTCTCTATTGTGACACCATTGTGTTGTGATGATATCCATCCTCATTACGCCTCGCGTTTCTGCCTTGGCGGGGTATGACAAATTGGTATCAGAGCCTTTAGTTATAGAGAAGTAGGTGGTTAAGCCTAGACTATAACCTAGGAGTCCTTCATGTAGATGCATTTAGGGCTTAAGTGTTTAATGCTATAACTGCTATGCTTCCCCTCTATTTTTGCATAGCTTATATATCTTGTATTTTGCTAAGTTGTCATTTTAGTTATTTTGCCTACCATTATCTGATACAATATGTATTACTTTCTGAGTATTTTAGCTATGTTTTTCGTCCACCCATAAGAAGTCTCGCTGGGGAACCGTTTTCCCAACTAGACTTAAGTGTATGAGGAGCCTCTTGTGGAACCAAAGGAGATAGAGTAGTTGATCGCTTGTTGGATAGTCGTAATAGGGCTGGGACTGGTGAGTGGGTTGACTTTTTATGAGTAAAGTCAAACCCATGCGAGGCCCAACATAGGTTTATTCTGTCTTTTACCTCGTCACGTTGTTATTGATTAATTCTTTTGAATATCTGGTATTTTGGAGGCGTTGCGAGACTTTCATTCCTTTATGTCATTTTCGACCTTATCTTTATATAAGTAAGTAGTTTATTGTTGGAGCATGCTTTATGTGTTATGTGGTGGTGATTTAAGATGTGCAATGTGGTATATGTGCTGTTTGACCCATCATGGATCAAACCATATTTAGTAGGGTTCTATTTCTCTTCTTTGACACACCATTGTGTTGTGGCGTGTAAGGAGGAGTACAATGGGCGATAATCCCATGATCCTTTAGATGATCCAAAAACACTTGACTCATATACTCTCCCCCCATGATCAGAATGTAGCGATTTTATGGTCTTACCGAGTTGATTTTCTACTTGCTTTTGAAACACTTTAAAAGTTTCAAACACATCATGTTTATGTTTTAACAAGTAAACATAACCATAACGACTAAAGTCGTCAGTGAAAGTGATGAAGTAGCTTCCTCCTTGTCTTGACATGATCTTAAATGGGCCACATACATCAGTGTTTATTAGTCCAAGTAAGTCTTTGACCCTTTCCACTTGGTGTGTGTAAGGTTTTCTTGCCATCTTCCCAGACATACAAGGAACGCATTTTTCAAAAGCCCTAAGGTCAGTTGAATTGAGAAGTCTATCATGTTGTAACTTCTTAATGCGTTTCTTGCTTATATGTCCAAGACGACAATGCCACAAGAGAGCAGAGTCCAAGTCTAACTTGGCTCTTTTGTTGCTTACAGTATATATAGAACTTTCATTTTCATAAGAATTAGATAAATCAATTTCAAAAATACCATCCCTTGGGATAGCACTAAAATAAACCATGTTATTCCTAGAAACTTGAATTGTATTATTCACGAAACGGTTAATAAAACCGTCTTCGTACAAACGGGAAACAGAAATTACTCCTTTAGTAATAAAGGGAGCATAATGACAATTGTTCAAAACAATCTCTAATCCACTCGGGATAAATAAATAAAAAACGCTAATTGCTTCAACAGCTTCATGGTGACCATTGCCCACGTACAAGCTAAGAGCCCCCGGCTTCAGTTTCCTACTTGCCCTTAGACCCTGCGTTGTACTACAAATATGAGTACCACAACTAGTGTCGTAGATCCATGATCTATTAAGGAAAGTATCGAGTTCTATAGCAAGGATACCTGAACCACGAGCTCCAGAGGCTGCGTTCTTTTTCTTCTTCAGCAACTCGGCTAAATACTGAGGACAGTTCCTCTTCCAATGTCATGTCTCACCACACTCATGACAGATTGAGTCCTTTGCGGAATCTTTCCTCTTGGGTGGAGGGGGGAATCTTGGGCTTGGGAGCATAAGCGAGCTTATTTTTCCCCTTCCCATGATTTTGTCCCCTAGCAGCCATTTGGGGTTGTGGTTTTTTGTGCTTGTTACCTTTCTGGACTTTACCTACTTGAATAGCATGAAGAGCAGGAGCATTGTTTTTGGGCAGAATTTGCTCATGGAGCTTTAGCATAGCATGAAACTCATTAACTATCTTCCCCAGGTTGTGCATAATATAATTCTGCACAAAACCGTCAAATTCTTTGTGTAGACCAATTAAAATCATACTCACTGCAAGGCCAAGTGTCACGGGGTGCCCCAAAAGCTCTAGATTGTCTATAAAGCTCTTCATTTTTAAAATGTAAGAGCTGACAGACTGCCCTTCTTCCTGCTTGCAAGAATGAAAATCTCGCGTAGTCTAAAGAAGCTCATGCTCTGCTAGTTGAGCAAACAGAGTTTTTAACTCCTTTAGCATGCCATTAGCATGGAAATTTTCCAGATTTTGTTAGATCTCTGGTTCCATGGTCATGAGCATGAGTCGAGTAATCTCTTTTGATCCTTTAATCCAAGTAGTATGAGCTGCAATGATTTCAGGAGCAACTTACTAACCCTCTGGAGCTACAGGAGAAGGAGGAAGTGGCTGCTCTAGGTAATTCAACTTATCTTCAATTGATAGTACAATCCTGAGTTATCGATACCAATCAATAAAGTTGGGTCCAGTCAGTTTTTGTATCATGAAGAACCCCCTGACAACCAAATTATTAGCTGACGAGGTTGTCATCTACAATTAAAAAAAGTTCAAATATTAGTATTGTCGATAATTAAATTCTTAAAATAATTAACTATCCAATTAATTACTAATAAGACTTAGATCTAACTTGACCTCCCACTTATTACCGGAATTGCATGTAAACAAGTGAGGCAAGAGGTAAGCGACGATCGGTAATTGCATGGAATGCAACTCTTAGATTTATGAGACTAGTCACATTAGTACCTCTTATAGTAATTTCAAAAGCATATTTGGTCTCATCTTATGCCTCGGGTCCGAGGTCTAACCAGGTAACTTGATTTAAGTCCACCAAAAAAGAATGTGCGAAAATTGACATAGATCTGACTGGTGAAAAAATACACCCTAGGTTGGTAAGGCCCTGAGGTCTGACCAGAGAGGTCAATCCAAATGCACGTATTATACTTTTGGCTGTCATTGACTTAAAAATTCATATAAGGGTATACACACAAATCTGACAAAATCGTGCACAAGAAGCATGCAAAACAACTTGTAGCACAATGTTAAGAAAAAATTTTGTTAACCTTTTTGGTATAGATATTATTTTGTCAAATGTTCTCGGTAGCTCCATTTTAGGAGCACAAAGAAGCGGAGAAACAGGTCAGCGCGAAGCATATTAAAAACCTGAGTGTAGGTCCAACCCTAGATAGATCTTCAATCCTGTTAAGGTTGTAGAGTACTTATGTAATCACAAGCAACTCTAAGAGAGACTCTAACAAATTAAACTATTGTTTACGCGAAATATAAACAACAGAGTTAAAGAAGAAGAATTACTCAAACAATGATCCTCTATGGATCTTTTCTATTAACAATAAAAGTGTTTTTTTATCGTCTCCCCTTCATCTATGACCGTAGGTTTTTTAAATACTCATGAAACCCTAACAACCTGTTACCTAAGACTCGCTAAAGAGATAAGTATTATCACTTCCTAGGATATCTCATGCATATCCTTATCACTAACTAACTATACTATCAACTCGGAGTAAGCATAATACTACCAGGACTAATATTGTTCTACCAGCAGGAATAACTTTTGATCTGCCAGCACTAACTATAACATTATCCTTACCAGTAGGAACTACATACCTACCAGCAGGAACTTTTACTCTACCAGTAGGAACTACATACCTACTAGTAGTAACTATCTATTACAATATTCCTAACAATCCTCCCCTAAACTTGAATTTGACACAGTTAACTTCAAGTTTCTAGATAGATCTTTCTTTGAAAACTCCAGAGGATTGAACAGCAACATCTTGAAACCAACTCCATACTTCTTGAATCAGAAATCTGATTATAGCAGGTGAAAGTCTTTGCAGCAACATAAGGAAATTGACAGCATGAACACCAAAAGCAGCAACCTTCATAAACTCTGAATCAGCAACATGAAAACCATCAATTCAGGGTTACATACTATTCTCATCACATCCCATGGTGTGTTAACTCCGGGGAGAGGTGAATCATAGAAAATTAATGGATTTGATGTAGCCTTTACCAAGTAGCCATTAACTCTTGGGCTAGCTAACTCTTTGGTGGAATCATGACATCACCCTGGTGAATTAATAACCAGTCCAATTCTTAGAACATGAATCATTGGTGAATTGGAATACCCTAATGATTTTTGGCAAATCATCACAGCCATAAACGGATTTTATAAGCCTTTACCACATAGCCGTTTGCTTGTGGGCTAGACAATCCTTGGGACCCAGAAAGGGTTACTCCCATGGTGGATTGCAAACCATCTCAACTTATTGGTACTTGAAACATCAGTCAGTTGAGTGACCCTATGATTTGAAGCAAACCATTAAAGCTATATCAATTCATTCTGGTCAAAAGACCTGGGAATTGAAACCATATCTCAATTAATTCTAGCCTGATAGGCCTGGTAATTGAGAACCAAAATTCAATTAATTCTAGCCTTAAAGGCCTGGCAATTGAGAACCATAGGGTGTTGCACCAAAAATATGTCCTTGAAAAATTGTGCCAGAAAACCATGTTCCCAAATTTGATCACATAAAACAGGTTGTACCAAAAAAAACCAGTTCAAAAGAATGTGATCCAACCCAACAGCTTCTACCAAAAACCAAGATTGACCCAAAAAGCAAAAACCATTTACAACAAGCTTTCCAAAATATAGAATAAAACCTAAAAACACAGCAAACAGATAGAAAATATACAAGAGAGTGACAAGGTACCAGTATCAAGCAGAAGGAATGCTAGCAGCAATTTGATTCTTGATGAATTGAATCAACTGCTCAGCATAAGTCATATCATTCCCCACACCATCAATTTCAATCTCCAATTTGTGCTTCAGCATCTTCTTCATAAGTTGAACTGAAAGAGGATATGACCCATCTGCAAACATATACACCACCTTGCCAGAAATGGTTTCCAATACATGAACATTGGAAAATGGAAATAGTCTCCAACTCCTGATATGCCATTGTTGTTGATCAGACCAAACCAAAGAACCATGTCCACCTTCATGTGATTCAAACAGTACTTGAAGATCACCCCACAACATCATACCAGCACCAGCAAGTGGATGGTCTTCATAGTACTTGACCACCATCCCATAGAGCTTCAACAAATCTTGTCTATCAACCAGATGAAGAATTTCCCTGAGATGAGTAAAATATTTGGAAGACCTATCCATCATATACAAAGCATTGATATCTCCCAGTGGAGTAGGTACCACCTCCCAAGTAGCAAAAGCAGACCAAAAAATAACAGGATCATCATCATCATCAGAATCATCATCAGAAAGAACTCTGATGAATGATCTGTCATCAGCATCCAAGTCCAATGCAGTAGAGGACTTCTTCCTGGTTCCAAGAGACTTCCTCCTGGTGCCATAGGTATGCCCCTTTTTCTCAGGACCAGATGACATTGAAACATTAGGTTGTGATGAAGACTCAGATGGTTGTTGAGGATCAACAGGTGGAACATTAGTAGCTTGTTGTTGAGGTACATCAGGTTGAGATGACATTGGAACTTCAGTTGGCTTTGGCTTCTTTGAAACATCGTGTTCCAAATCTTCACCAGCTCTTTTAAGAGTCCTCCTGATGTTTTGGGATTGTAGATCTGCAACAGCTGTCCTGATCTTTTCAAACTCAGATTTAAGTTGCTCATCAGACAATGATTTAACATGCTTCATTGTCCAGCCAGTAGTATAAATGCTTGTACTCTGATTTTTCACAAAGGTTCTCATGTAAGCCTTTTGTTGAGCATAAGTCATAGGCTTATTCCTCTTTTCTTGGAACCTTTGTGCAGCAAAAGCTCTTCTTCTTTCAGCAATTAGAGCAACCATTCTTTCAGCAAAATTGTCTTCATTGACATCAGGACCCAAAAGATCAGAAGTAAGACCTTGATTGGCATGAACTTGACCCATGATATCAGTCCAGTCAGCATCAGTATAGTATTTTGCTGAATCAAGCACATCCTGTTGTCTTTTTCTCTGCATCTCTGCTCTCTGTCTTTCCAAATCAGCATGCTCTTCTTCAAATAATCTTTTTGCAGCTTCCTCACCAAGCCTGTCTTCCTCCATCTGCCTAAATGTCCTTCTTTTGACAGGAGGGTCTACTTCCATGATAGGAGATTTGCCCTTGTTGGATGTACCAGCAGGAGTACCAGTAGAAACACCAGAGGAAACACCAGCAGACATACCAGTAGGAAGAGGTGGACTAGGAGGAATATCAGCACCAGGAGAAACATCAACATGAGCATCTGAAGCAGCAGCAGCCTTAGCCAATTTGATGAGAGGATCCACATCCTGCTCTTCTTCCTCTTCTTTATCAGACTCACTCATAACAACCTTCCTGCTCCTTGTTTTGAGTTTCAACTCCAAAGCTTTAACCTTCTTAACCAATTTACCCACCACATCCTTAAATAACAGCTTGTGTGCCTTAAGCTCTGATTCCAAGGTACTAACTTTCTGCACAAGTTCAGACACTAGAGAAGACAAAGCAGTTAGTGTGGCAAGGTCCTCAGCACCTCCTGAGGTTGGACCTACAGGGGGAACTTGAGTGGACCTGGGAGGAGTGGTGTGGAAAGATCCTCCCAGTGTTTCATCTTCCACATTTGTGGAAGTGAAAAGGTCAGGATCAGACTCATGGGCTCCTGAAAAAGAGGCAATGTTGGGGTCTGAAGTGTGACCCTGCTCAAACACTGGAGGAATTTGGTCTGATGTTGTTGGTCTTGGTGGTGTTGGTATATGTTCTTGAGATTGATCAGGCTCAGGCCTAGTCTCTTGAATAGTCTCAGGAATGGTTTGAGGGACATCTGGTGCAGCTTCCCCTGTACCTTCATCTGCTATAGCAGCTTGAGCAGGGGGAAGCATTGCAGCTAAAAGTGGCATGTGGTCCCCTTCAAAATTTAACCTCATGTTAGCAAAAAGTTTGCTTGACAGTTTTAAAACATGATATTGTTTAGTATTCCTAGTTTCTATTCCCAAAATGATTTGAAGGAACCTAGGATACATAAGAAACCTTTTAGCATTACTGATGTTATTTACCATCCCCTTGAAAATGTAACTTGACCAATTAAACCTTCTCCCATCAGACAAACAAATAAGAGCTATAGCCAGTGGGCTTCCAAATTGATCCCAGCTACCAGATTTGGTACTGAGACAATGCTGTATTGTGTGAACCAAGAACCTCCACTGAGGTGAGAACTTGTTTTTGTGGAAGGTTAGCTTGCCTTCAGTGGGGTATCCAAGATTATCCATACCCAAATATATATCAGCAATGGGCAAGTCTTCAATACCTCCATCATCACCCAATTGAAGTTGACTCCTTACTGTGTCTTCAGTGATAGTGTAGGGAGTCCTATCAATCGTGGCCAGAATAGCTGGAGGGCCTAACTCAGGAGCCCTGAGTGAAGCCGTTGACCAGAACTGTTTGACCAAAGAGTCAAAGATGATGGGGTCATGAGTAAGAGCATACCTGCACATGCTGAAATAAAAACTCAAATATTTTCTAAGTCTGAAAACTGCCATGCCTTGCGAAACACCCACCTTTAGCCCCATTTTCGACCCAATAAACGACCTTTTTGGACAAGACTTAATTAACGAAAGTTGTAGACGACCTGGTCAGGTTTTTAAATCTATTTTTAGTTGGCATTTTCATTAAGTAACGAATATAAAAACAAATCCTAAAACTCTACGTGTGTCACACGTATTTTAGAAATAACACTTAACTTTTCTCTAACACATTTGCTTTATTTTTGTCACAACTTAAACCAATTTAATAACGTACTTGTAAGACCAAAGCAAGGGCCGACACTAAACCTAACATTATGTAAGAATTATATTGTTGACCTAGTTTTTCCTAAAAAGTCCGAAGTCGTAAATTGCATACTTATATTTTGACCACGTTGACCCAATAAAGTTGACCATTTTAACATGAAAATTCGTTTTCAAACATCATTATTTAAATGGAGCTTCCAGCACACACTAGGGACGAGAATTGCAAGTTATTTAGTTTTAATCCCCGTTAAGTAAAATATGTATTATTTTTACTTAGGTTGCGGATAAAGTATTTTGCATCATTTTTCATACCACTACATTCCTATTCCGTTATCATTACTTGATGTGAGTTAATAGTCCCCATCTTACATTTTTAATCATTTATCAAATCTCGGGGATGAGATCATGTTTTGTTTTAACAAAAGGATGCAA
This sequence comes from Tanacetum coccineum, assembly GCA_026074375.1. Taxonomy (NCBI): domain Eukaryota; kingdom Viridiplantae; phylum Streptophyta; class Magnoliopsida; order Asterales; family Asteraceae; genus Tanacetum; species Tanacetum coccineum. The sequence goes on from BQNB010015065.1 coordinate 29,567, forward strand.
GTACTTTTAAATTTAAATGTTACAGTTGCCTAAGTAGTTATAACCCACTATGCCCATCATCCTGAACCGTTAATTTACTGGATTGTAAGCGGAATGTTCATGAATAGATCTATTTTGGGAAATAAACATCCCCGTTTGGGCAAGTAGCGCTTGCTAGTTTACCGGTTGGCCGGGAACGATCGAACTATACATATCGGACTCCATAGATTTACGGGTTTGAACATCTACATTGGGCCTCATCATTATAATGTAATTTGTTTTACATACATTGTTTAGCATCTCGAGCGGTGTCACAGAGTGCGTGCGAGACGTGAGTCGCGATATCGTGTTAAAACACTCTCTAATCTCTCTCAACAACACACATAAGCGACCCACCGGGCACAGAGCGGCGACACACACACACACAGAAGAAATAGCGAATCACACAACGACTACATGCAGTAAGGCTCTAATGTACACACCGAAAGCTCTACAACAATCTCATGATAAACACAAATACAGTATAAATGATGATGCCCAATGCTAACATGTTCCGAACCCGTAAGCATCTATGAGTTCCCGATATACTCTACTATAGGCGACCGTTTCGTGCGCGTGCTTCCCCCCCCATCCTCGGTCATGACTAGGTCCAATCACGGTAAACTAGCAAGCGCTACTTGCCCGAACGGGGGTGTTTATTCCCAAATAGATCTATTCATAACATTCGATTAGCACGCGTGATATCATGTGTGTTTGATTATATTTTGATATGATGGCTTGGATTAAATACAATTAGGACAAAAAACTATAATGAAAGATAAATTATTTACCGGTTGAACCATCGAGTCGAACGAGTTATATACGTATCTATACTTTTTCCTATAATTAATATGTAAATTGACATTATTCTTACTTTCAGTTGAACCGATGAAATAGATCGAATCTTTTGCCGATAAGCTTATTTTTTAAGTTATATATCTATAAATCATAGCAAAGATTTGCAAAAGCAATCTGATGCCAAGTTATAATAGATTATAATAAGACTATATTAATTTGTGTTTTAAGTTATTTTTAACTCGAATTTTTTGTTTTACAAAATTTTAACTAACATTAGTCGCTACCACTTTAGCATGTCAATTAAACTTAAAAAGGTCTATATAAAAAAAGGTTATTGGTAGAATTTTAAAAAAGAAGTCATGACCCCTCCGAATTTATCAGACTGAGTCAACGAAAACCGACCGTTCAAGCCGGTTCTTAAAGAAGCAAAAAACCGGTCACATCCGGGCCGGTTCCTAAACTCGTTGGACCGGCATGGTCAACCCAGTTTTCAAACATTGCGATAAATGCCCCAAAATTAAAGTGGCTTAACAAATTGAGTTCCAAAATTATTAATGCGTGTATGAAAATAGGAGACAGTATGTTTGCTCAAAGTAGGGGTGCACCCAAGAGCAGGGACACGGCCCCAATTTTCAGAATAATAGCAACAGGAAGTCTTGACAATGTCTTATCCTCACTGTGGTAATATCAGATTATATTTCCGTATAAGTTTTGCTAAAAATAAATTACTAGAAGAAAATAGGGCCAATGTTGGATTAACAAAACGAGATAGTAAATTTACCTAAAAAGGCTTTGCAGAACACGAATACTTGAACCAGTTATAGAGACCGAATATTGAGGATAAAGAGGAAGCACAACGAGCTTTGGTAATCTTGTCCTTCTTAATCTGTCATTCAGAAATACATCAGTATCACTATCGATATTATGAGCAAGTAACTATTGGATTATGGTAGTTGGATAGCTCTTATATGACTAGAAGTGTATGAGCCTATTGGGGGCACACACATTAAACGCATAGAGTACGTTTAAATACTTCACGATAGTTTCTATGTTAACTGTTTGGACAATAAACGATCAAGACAAGAAGCTATGGTGTCCTAACTAAGCTAGCCAGCCTATATGAAGGTTCTAGAGAGGGTCTTGGTTCATTGAACCTAGGTGATAAGGAGAAGGATGTGTAGGATAAGGCTTGAGAGTGTTGTGATAAGAATTAAACTCAAGGGTTTTATTCTTATCACACTTAGGGCTTGGAGGCTATAAAAAGACCTCAACCCTAACTCATTTTACACGACACACAGCGAAAACAAACTCCCACATCAAATCTTGTTTCTCCCTTTCACCCATATAAAACCGATTACACATAAACCCCAATTAGGGTTAATTGTCTTTCGGTTATACCTAATTTGGTAAACCCTTTGAAGGCTTTTCGAGTTGTGATTTGATCCAAGGTTGTTTCTAGCAAGTTCATTGTCAAGGTTTACTCGTTATCAAGGCGTGATAACAGATAGAATCGACCTAGGGTTGAGTTCATTGATTTTCGGTTGTGTTTACCCAATTTCGGTTACAACCGAATTCAGTGAAACCCTTGTATTCACCTTCTGATTTTCGGTGCCAAGAACAAGAGTGGTTTTGGGGTTTTTTTTCAGGGTTGATTATATTACAAGTGTTGTTTGGGTTGTACGTGAAGTGGGACTAGCATCCGGGCGTGCTTGTTAGACATGTTTGTGTGAGCACTCATAGAGATGACCATTTAGTCACTTTGTTTCATAATCTTTTGTTGTTGACTTCGAGGGTTAGTTTTCTTGTTTACCTTATTGTTTATTTATTATGTATGTTAATCATATGCTCCTTACTTGATCCATATCCGCTGCGTACTCGTAGTGTTAATGGTTAACTAGTTATTAAATCCCAACAGTGGCATCACGAGCCAACTCGTTTGGTGTATTATGGGTTACACACGTATTTAAACACGCTTAGGGCTGCATGAAATCTAGTTTATTTATTGTTTTATTGGAAAATTATGGCAATAACATGCAATCCTTACCATAAATTAATGAATAAACAGTTAAACACCTAGAATTAACACAAATGATAAATGATAAAAAGAGAATAGATTATAATTAAAAGTTAATTAAGCTGCCATGTTATTCTATTCTTGATTTATCTCGGCTGTAAGACTCACACAATCATGTTATATGATGGATGTGGCGATCTAGGCACTTTAGCAAAAAACCTAGTGAGAGTCTTATGGTTCTCCAATTGGGGAAGACTCTTTTGAGAACTCGAGGCATTATGTGATTACTGTTTTTTACATAAGAGTTTGTCTTCAATTCTACTCTATTTTTTTGTCTGTTTTAATTGCTTATATGTGATATGTCATGTGTCTAGTCAATATTTGCAAAATAGACTTTATGAAACTCTTAAAACCATACTTATAGAGAAATTTGGATTGAACATGTCTAGTATTAAGCATACTCCTTGTGACTTGTTATGTGTTATTTGCGAAACCGGGGTTTTTGGACAAATTAATATGGACATTAAACTATGAAATTTGATTTCTTGTGAAGCTTTAGTTTTACATGCGCAATATGGGGTTGAATTGATCTTTAATTTTCTCCCGCCCCACTACATGCTTCGGCATATGAGGGAATTATTGGAATTACTTGTGTCTTCGGACGCAAGTAGGAGTACAATATAGGGTTTGATCAATTTGTAATCCCACCATATTGGCAACAATAAAACTAATGTTAACAAAAGGGGTTTCTTAACATACAATAGCATCATTAGTCAATTGGAAGTACGGCTCACCCATTATGGACAAACTATAAGAGAAGTTTAAGGCGGGTTGAAGTAAGATTCCCCAAATGAAGTCAGGTTTTTAATACGCTTCGCGCTGACCTGTTTCTCCGCTTCTTTGTGCGTCCAAAATGGAGCTACCGAGAACATTTGACAAAATGATGTCTATACCAAAAAGGTTAACAAAATGTTTTCTTAACTTTGTGCTACAAGTTGTTTTGCATGCTTCTTGTACACGTGACACGAAAACCTATCTTCTTTCGGTCACACTATTTGTAAAATTTACATGGTATACCCAGATATGAAGTTTTTACGCGTCTATGCCAAGCCAAACGCAGGAACCACGTGCATATTTGGAACTACGCTCTTCTCATGTCGACCTCAAGGCCTTTCCAACCCATGTCGCGATCACATTTTATTCCTTGGTCATAACCATTCTGTCAACATCAGCACTGTTCTCATTTTGCTTATTGCTCTTACATATCGATCGTTACCTGGTCAGTACTCCCTCTGACCTCCGAGGTCACTACAGATGAACAAAAACATGTACTTGATTACTAAAGTCAATTGAGTACTCATAAATCTAAGAAGTTGCATTATCTAAACAATGCATATTACTCAAACAGCTGCGTACGCCTTTACCTCCTGCCCTACTTGTTTACACACACGAGAACAAATTCAGATGGTCCAGAGACCCTACTGGTAATAAAGTGGAGAGGAAACAAGTTGGATCTTACTTAGTCCTATTAGTCTTTTAATTAATTGGGTGTAATTCATTTAAGTATTTAATTAACTAACAATACTAATAAATTGAAACTTTCTATGATCTGGTCTAATTGTGTTATTGCACCATAATTCGTAAAACAAAAGTTTTTTATCTCAAGAAAACAAACATACTCTCCTTTTTCCTGCATCACAGCGAAAGCGACACGTGATTACTTACTCCTGATATCTTCTGCAGTTTTGACAAGAACACGATAGGTTATATTGAAGTTTTTCCTCATTTTATTTAACTCACTATCCATTTTTTCATTACCCTTTTAACGGTTTTTGAAATTTTTGAAAGATAAAAAAGTTTATGTAACTAGAAGAACATTGTGTCTGATAATACCAAAAAAATGACACTTGTACTTGTCACAATGTATGTGCGTTTACAAAAGACCCTGCAACGAGTAAGAAAATTACAACAGGCTCCACGTAGTAAATTTTTCTTGGACTCGATCTTCATTCCTTATACAGTGCTAAACACCCATTGTGGATTCTACGACTAGACAGACTTAAAGGACGAAAATAGCATGCACAACAAATTACATCAGTAACAATGAATACCAGACACGCTACCCCCTCATCTACATAACTTATAACAAACTTCATATTTTAACTTTATACACTAACTTACGGTAAAATCCTACTTGACTGCATTCTACATATCAGAATGCAAGTAGACAAAGCTAAATAAAATCGCTATTTGACTTCATTACTAACTAGGTGATTATAGACACTTACATGTAACAAATCCCGCAGGGAAAAGCTTCTCTGCGTTTATAACTGACGATATAACATTCATGTAAGCGGTTGCCGCAATTTTAGTGGGAGCTACAAGATTCCTTTCCTTGTGAATTGCTCATATTATTTCTAGCTTGCTTTGAAAAAATATATTACTTTCCGAATATGAACAACCATTGTCTAAAGGAAGATTGCATTTTATTTTATAGATAACACGTTGCCTTTCCGATGTTGCTTTCCGAAATGTTATCTATAGAATAATAATCTACAATTCCTTATTCAACATTATGGTTTGAAATCTACTTGTAATATCTATGACACTATCATATTGTTTAAATAATTAAACGCTTGTCGTGAGCTTTGTCTACTTTAGGTAATGTTGTCCCGTACACAAGTGGGAGAAATCCTAAGTGAGTACAAGGAACAACATATAACAATATGATAATTGGTTTCTTTTGACCGCAAGGTAAGAAAGCCAGTAAATCTACTAGGACTTAAAAACACAAGATGTTTGTTGCCCTATTACATTTAAAAGTCAAGATATAATATAAAGATACTTCAACTTATTAACTATATGATTTAGTTAAAATAATTATGGTTAATTATACAATCATGATTATGAAGTATGAAATTAACTTGAAATTACTAGTGAACTCAAGAGTTTGCGTTCATAATTACTCTAGTTAGTATAATTATGTCCTTGTTAAGACATAATTATAAAGTCCTTGAATTTGTCAATGACTTATAACATAAAGTATGTAGTAACATTGTTATGTCTTCTTTTTAACACATAAACATAAGGTCCTTGAATGATTCAACGACATATAATGTATGCTTGACATGTTATGTTTTCTTGTAAACACATGATTAAAGAATTCTTGAACTTTTCTGTCTTCTTGTGAACACATGAACATGGAGTTAATGTACTTATTCAAGAAATATACATTATAGCATGCACTTGGTTTTAAAATACTTTGTATTCAATTTGGCTCGACCCAATTGGTGAGTATTTGATCCAAAGAGAATTAAGTTATCTAGGGAATTCTGATGGAGTCTCACAATTCCAATACTCATAAAATACCACACTATTATGGTATGATGCTAATTTTGAAACAAACAATATTCATATTGTTGTGCTGATATTCTTGATAACACTTTAATTTGCTCTACCTCCAAAAACTATCAAGGTTAGAAATTTGGCGTTTGTCATGGATACACTCAATCAGTCCAACCGTAGAAGTAATCAAGACATAATCTATTTAATAATTAGGGATGAATCCCATAAGTCCTTTGATAAAGTTCTAAATTTGTTAATAACTTTGTTGAAATCATATTATTAACAAGCTAGCAGATGCATAACTGTAAAATGTATTTTGGCTTGTCCCCAAATTAAGAACAATTCATTGTTGCGCTTAAACTACTTGGTATTTGAGAATTATCCTATTCTACAAAAGTAAGTGGTAGCATCTATAAAGATCTTAAAGATATTCAAACAACAAATACTAACCTTCCTGAATTCACTTGATTGAAGGCATACCTAAGGATAAAACCATGAAATTCAAACCAACAGTATACAATGTAACCTCATTCATAAATCCGCAAGATGCCCATCAATGAGTGGATATTTTAATATCATGCTGAAGTAGAACAAGGTTTCAAGGCCTAATAAACTCGTGATAACTAATAAGATGAGATTATACATCTTGGATCTGATAAAATATCTTAGAACTATGAATGATAAGATACAGTCCTTAAAAAAAGACCAAATCAAGTTGTGAGCTTGAATGATCTTTACAAACATTAATCAAAGTTTATAAATTGAGTTTCTTTTTTGAAGAAAGCTCAAAAGACCAAGATCTGTATAGACATATTAATGTCCTGCGTACTGAACTGGATAAGGCATTATTTTAATCTACTTAAGCAATTGACGTGATTAAAATTTTCATTTTTCTACATCATAAATATATTAAGATAACTAATAGTCATACAGGTTTTCTGAATCTTTCATACTAAGGTAATTTAAGATATAACTTCTTTCTTAATGATTACCTTGCGAGACGATGCTAATCAAAAGGGTTATGATCTATATTTGTAATATGACAATTAAGTATATAACTCTTTTCTTTATGATTTACCTTTTGCAGGAATGGTGTGGTGAATCAAAGGTATGAGTGTAAAATAATCTTTATAAAGTATACAAGATAACAGAATCAAAGTGTGGAATAGAGGATCATGCATCTAGGAGGCTGAGATCTTAAGTTAACACAATATGATTTTTTGATTAAATTAAGAGAAAACCGTCCTTAAACGCACTGGCACACTCTAGTCGAAGCTAGAGGAGACACACCCTACAACGTAGCTCTCTACTCTCACTTAAATTCAATCAGTATTCTGCTGCTCACCACACACAATCTGCACAACGGCTATCTCTTTCTGTACCATCCGATACTCTGACTCAGATTCACAAATTCTCTGGTACACAAGTGGATAAGGAGCACATGATCTGGCGTGTTCTTCAGCTCTTTGGCGATACCTCTCTGGACCGGCATTCGATTATCTGCACGACAATTCTCACAAACAAACATACCCGTGGTTTACATTACAATCGATTATTTCCATTCTGTACACAAATCACTTTCACTACTCAGCTCCTAAAGTCCCAACACCAAATGCACACTAACACCATTGTCGGCGAAGCATCAGACACTGACGCATCTATCTCTCCTCTTCCACTATCCTGAGACTAGACTATCTATATTCTCAGCTAGCGCGACAGGTGGAATATCCGGCAACGCCTGTCTGAGACACTCTAGAACAACAATAACAGGAATGTCCTACTATACATCATGTAATCTTATTTGTACCTCGTCACTAGCGCAAGAACTCCAAGTCTCTCTGTCCTGACACCACCTTACTTGAGCGACGAATTCTGATGAGAGAGCAGCGGAATCTAACTACCAACAACCATTGCACTCTCCTCTCTATCGAGAAGTGTTTAGATACTGATAACAAGTAGTATCCTAATTGACATCAAGTGATTTAGTGTTAACTCTTGCTGTCATGCGCATAGTTACTTAGTGACCCTCACACACAACGACATTACCACTCCTAAAACCGAGTTCAGAAGTGAGACATACACATTTCAGAATATCATGTTAATCGAGTTCTACACCCATCTATCACTTGCTGAAATAATACTATCCTAAACGATCATATGTACAGCTCAGAGTTTTCGACCATACTAACACACTGTGTGTAAACTATAACACTCTGACATCTTACAATTATCGATCTTGAGTGGTCAACTAACTTACATATGAACAGGTTATGATAATGATTTATAACTCTTAACATGTCACATAACGTCGTACTTACTTTCATCTCGAATTTTAGTCACAAAGACTTACACGTAGAAGTACTAGACATATACGTAAGTGATGTGCAATAGGGAAGATATATGAGGTGTAGTGTATTCATATATATTAAATATAACTACTTCGTGAGTTGTTTCTTGATAGCGTACTCTACTTGCTTATGTGAATCTGAACATGATACTTTAATATCAACGGAAAGATGAGTTTTACATAAATTCGCACTATAGTATGCATAGTGGATTGAGCCGGAATCTCATGGACTTTTAAGGGGTTTACTATCATCAAATGAACTGTATTATCAGATCACATCTTAGTATGCGTGAGACAGATCTAGCTGTGTTTACTAGGAATTATTTGGTTATTGTGAAATGTAATGAGTGATTATCTGTGTTAACACAAGTCTGATATCTATATTGTTGCACAGATACACTACATAGATAGTTAGTGTAGTTTTGACACTTGATAGATGAGGTCATGGTATTGGTAGTACGAGGAGAGATGATACTGATACAATATGAGCGTATGGGATCTAGTTGGAATGTTTGTTATTTGGGAGAGGATGGTATGGATGAGGATCTTGAATAGAGTGTGGGAGGGTGGCGATGGGTGTATTAGGATGTATGTTGTAGTGTAGTCATGGTATTGAGCTTATAGATTATTCACACTCATACTATGGAGACAACGATGGTCGAAGTCTGTACTGAGTAGAGAGTTGATTTACAGGGTACAATGGGATGACATCACAGACACATTGTTAATTGTTTGGTCATGAGGTGTTGGATGCAGAGGCTACTTTGTTGATCAGACACGTCTCTGTTAGTATTTAGGGTCTTATCTATATCGCTTGGTGTTAAGCAACAGACGAGCTCAGCTTCTTACAGTGTATTTGGTGTTGTGTCGGATGGGCACTTCAGTGTGTTGAGCCTTACATGCATTGCTGTAGGTGTTTAGAGTTGGAGAGTTCTGTGGGTATATCATACATACAGAGAACATAGGTGTGGAGTGTACTCGGGCAGACATGGGAGTAGTGATGCTACATACAGAGATCACGGTGAGAGTCTTTATACAAGTAGGTTCATTAAACTGCATAAATATTGAGTTTCACAGTGGTATGATTTTGGAGGTCACAGTATTGATACAGTATTGATCAGGATGTCTGGGTAGTGGAGTTCATCATACTCACACTCTGAAAGGGACGGAGTGACAGTGTTAGAGGGAGTAGAACTCGTGGGAAACTTGAGATAGTGAGGATTCTTGTGGACCTCATATACCTTATACAACAAGGCGTATAGGCTGGGGTAGGTTATGTGAAGCTGAGATAGTTCATGTACAGGTTAGTTAAATGGTGATAACTATAGTCGTAGAACAGGAGAGACTGATAAGAGTTGGAGGGTGTTCATCTCTCATATAGGTGAGTGGTTGGTGAACAGTAGTGGGTGTTAGCAGTGATGGAGTCACACAGTCTTTTCAGGAGACAGTTTGAGATGAGTCTTGTCTTGGTATGGGAGGTGGATTGATGAGATGTTTTAGGATGATATTGCACAGAGACGATGAGCATGTACAGTCTGATTGGAGATGGAGTATCATCAATTCTATTTTGTGCGCCGTATATACTTATATCACAATTCACACACGCACGAGGTGCACATGTATTAGTTAGAATTGACATATTGTCGAGTCAGAGAATGGTAGTACAGCACAGGTATTGGACCTGTGGATAGTTTATATATATGATGGGGGACGGGGGTGGTGATATCACACCATCTTGGGAAACTTGATACAGATCTAGTATGGAGTACACACACTAATTGGGGGGGTGTGAGGGAGCGGGTAACACATTTTGGTAAAGTAGTAGAGATCAGGTTTCATCACCATATGAAGGATGTGTCTATTGTGGGGTTGATTTGATGGAGTTAGTGATGGCAGTTAGATGCAATGTCAACTTGTTGGGGTGTGTTGTTGACGTGTACGTCTGAAGCGGTACTATCTTTTTGGTCGTGGTGTGGGTAGTGGTGTAGTAGATATGGGAGACATCTGCTGACTAGTGTTGATACAATGATTAGGTTTGTTTAGGTGGGTAGTGTAGGATTTACAGTCTAGTAGTAATTTGTGTGGGGGATGTGATCGGTGTAACAGGGCAGGTGGTAGGGTATTTTTTGTTGTACTGGGATGATGGGGATGAGAGTGACAATTTAAGAACAGAATACAAGGGGGTGAGGGGGTTTGTGGAGGGTGAGGGTTTGCGTGGTATTTGAAGTTAGGTGATTATCGTATGAAGAGAGTCTTTTTGAGAGACAGGATAAACAGTGGTGGGGGATATATAGGGATCATGTATATTGTGTTAGGGGTTAGTTAGTTAGTGTTTTTGTGTGTATGGGGGATGTGTGGGATCTGGTAGTACATATGTGGAGTTGTTCTGGGACATGGATGAGTGTTTACTTTATATTGTTCTGAGTTAGGGTGTGTCAGGTTGTAGATTCTTATGTTAAGGGAGCGTATGTGTGCTGCAGAGCATTTTTATTTGTTTAGTGTGCGTGTGCATATTTGTATTGATTTTTTTACTTGCAGTAGGGGATTGTGGGAGTGGGGGTTTTGGGATAGGACTAGGGTGAGACTGCAAGAGAATAGGACGGTTGTTGTGTGAGTTATTCTAGGGGCACGTGAGGTATAGTTGTGTGGTGGGTCTCGTGTAAGTATGTTTATTTATAGGCCGAGGGTTGAGATGTGATGTGTGGAGTAATGTGTAAGACTAAGTATAATATAATATGCTTTGTATAGAGATGAGAGGAACAGTAGATTACTTCATTAGGGTAGAGTGGTTGGTTTCTGTCTTGTGTGGATATAATTTTTGATTAATGTATAAGTAATAGGGAGTTTGTAATTATGGTGATGATAATTTTATGGTTATAGTAATGGTTAGATGGTAATAAAAATATGAATTTAGTAAGGAATTTAAATATTAATTTGGATATTCATAGAAATTTAAGGTGATGGGATATTTTAATGGATGAGTGAGATTATGAGATATATGGATTTGAGTTATAATTTTTTAAGGTTTTATTGTGAAAATATTTGTGATTGTGATATAGAGGTTATTGTGGTAAAAAATTGATATTAGAGAGATAAATGATAAAAATTGATATAAAGTATAAAATAGATTATTTGAGATGTTGTTTGGTAAGTTGTGAGTTGTTTTTAGGGTGTCTAGTTTAATTATGGAGTGTAATTTTTACGAAGGCCTTACCGAGAGAGCGCTTTAAAAAGTCGCAACTCTACATACCCACTGCTTGGAGTTAAACAAAATGTCACCAGAAAACTCGAAGAACGACAAGGATGAGTCCTGTCTCCTCCCCCAACCGGGTAACCAATTGTTTCACATAGTATTAATTGTGTATATTAAAAATAAAATAAAAAAAAATAAAATAAAAAAAATTTTAGTTTAGTAGTTTGGCTTGCAGTTATTTCACACTGTAACCCGGTCTTAACCCAGAGATTTAATGTACGTTTCAGTGCATTATTTCTTCCACAGACAAGAAGTTGTCTCAGCCCCGAACCATTTTTTCTCATAAACAACTTGTTTATCAAACATGTTCGGGGTTTAACGCAAACACCAAAACAAACATTGTCACGGGTCATTGATTGAGGGAGAATCAGTATTCTAACATTTGCGGTCAAAAGAACGTCATGTGCCAGATTCTAGATTGCTGCAAATAGACAACGCTAACGACCTACCCCATATAACTTCACAAGACTGATTGCCGTATCACTCCTGTCTAGGTATTCACTAAAGGTCTTGTTTCAATTTCTCACTTGATATATTGTGCTATTTAACCTCACCCTCATACTTTGAGGTGAGATTGATACATTTAAGTCAATTCTAGATCTAAAACCCATTCACAAGTTCTACTTTAGATCAGGGGAGAGAATGTGACTAAACATGTCCAAAAGACGGATAATTGAATGATTCGATTGATTCTAAAAAGCTAAAGTCCTATCCATGCCATGTGCAAACATCTTTCGGATTATCGATGCAACATGTGTATGGGGAGGCATAATGTGATAATATGGATCAAAATTGTCAAGGTACCAAAATTTTTGTGTTATACACAAGTATCTTGATAATTCACAAAGAATCTTTTGTTTCATGTTTTTGAAAGGATCTTATGAATGCTGATGAAAGAGATGTTGTACCACCAGGGTATTCGTAATTAATGCTCATGCCTGGGTCTCGGACTTATAAAGCGCCCACTATGAAGGTTCATCCATATATTACTTGTACAAGTTTTGGATTTCCCAAGCACTTCATATCTTCAGGGATAATATTTCAAAAATCATCAAAGATTTCTGAATTTAAACTTTAGTTTGTGCCCCAAACACTACAAAATTTTATAAGCACATCGAATGTTTTTTCAAACATTTTTGCCACACAGGCCTTCTACGGTACTCTAATAGTATTAAGAAGAAAACGCTGAAAAAGATTGTAACGTATAGTCAAGCATATAGCAACTATAACTGACTCACTCTATACCACTTCTATAGTAAGAAATAACTTATAGTGTTTAGTCATCGACATCAGGTTCTAGAGAACGGTGAACATTATGGAAACTTATACTTACGGTATTAGAGGAACTAGCTTGTCACGTGCCGGAAACCTGTCAAGAAGGTTCTATAATGAATCTTTCTGATCACAGTGCAGTATTCATACTGTAATCATTATCCTCACGGAATCAATGTTACGGAAACCGACCAGATTGACTAATTCGCAATACTGTTTCGCTCCCCATTCAAAATATAAAACCTTTTGTGTGTTTCACAAAAATGTTTTTCTAGAACACATTAAGTGATTTTTACATAACAAAATTTTTTGTTGGTGACATAAATTGTTATAACATGGCTAATGACGACCTCAAAGTTTCCGATGCAAGACACATGCTCAAATCCATAACCACCGTTATCTGATTAATCAAGAAAGTTTTCCCATACAAGGCTTCCGCACAATACTGAGAATCATGTCTTCTTCAAATTCTTAAATATACAATGATAAGTGAAGAAAGACATCATCAAAGCTTTCAAGATTCCAACAGATATGTCATGGTGAGTCTAAAGAATCACGTATGGCAAAGACAAAGTTGAAGGAATCACAAAGTAAATCAAAGAGTAAAGCTTAAACAAGTCAAAGATCAAGATCAGTCATCACATCAAATTCTGAAGATCATGATACAAGGTTAACGTTTGAAAATACAAAGCACAACAAGTGAAGTACCCTATCAACACGAGCAAAATTGAAAACTCGATTCCCTCTCTCTACCAGTAGTAACTCCCCATTGCGATCATCCACCAGCACTAACACTCAACCCCATTTAATAATCAACAATGGCCGCACTCAAGTACAGAGACGAACACAATAAGGTGGGTTACTTGGAAAAACCCAAAGGCAGTGATGATTATCACCAAGTACTTGACTTTTTGAGGGGTTCGCACTTAAGGTATGCTCTTACTCATAACCCTATCATCTTTGACTCTTTGGTCAAACAGTTCTGGTCAACGGCTTCACTCAGGGCTCCTGAGTTAGGCCCTCTAGCTATTCTGGCCACGATTGATAGGACTCCCTACCCTATCACTGAAGACACAGTAAGGAGTCAACTTTAATTGGGTGATGATGGAGGTATTGAAGACTTGCCCATTGCTGATATATATTTGGGTATGGATAATCTTAGATACCCTACTGAAGGCAAGCTAACCTTCCACAAAAACAAGTTCTCACCTTAGTGGAGGTTCTTGGTTCACACAATATAGCATTGTCTCAGTACCAAATCTGGTAGCTGGGATCAATTTGGAAGCCCACTAGCTATAGCTCTTATTTGTTTGTCTAATAGGAGAAGGTTTAATTGGTCAAGTTACATTTTAAAGGGGATGGTAAATAACATCAGTAATGCTAAAAGGTTTCTTATGTATCCTAGGTTCCTTCAAATCATTTTGGGAATAGAAACTAGGAATGCTAAACAATATCATGTTTTAAAACTGTCAAGCAAACTTTTTGCTAACATGATGTTAAATTTTGAAGGGGACCACATGCCACTTTTAGCTGCAATGCTTCCCCCTGCTCAAGCTGCTATAGCAGATGAAGGTACATGGGAAGATGCACCAGATGTCCCTCAAACTATTCCTGAGACTATTCAAGAGACTAGGCCTGAGCCTGATCAATCTCAAGAACATATACCAACACCACCAATACCAACAACATCAGACCAAATTCCTCCAGTGTTTGAGTAGGGTCACACTTCAGACCCCAACATTGCCTCCTTTTTAGGAGCCCATGAGTCTGATCCTGACCTTTTCACTTCCACAAATATGGAAGATGAAACACTGGGAGGATCTTTCCACACCACTCCTCCCAGGTCCACTCAAGTTCCCCCTGTAGGTCCAACCTCGGGAGGTGCTGAGGACCTTGCCATACTAACTGCTTTGTCTTCTCTAGTGTCTGAACTTGTGCAGAAAGTTAGTACCTAGGAATCAGAGCTTAAGGTACATAAGCTGTTATTTAAGGATGTGGTGGGTAAATTGGTTAAGAAGGTTAAAGCTTTGGAGTTGAAACTCAAAACAAGGAGCAGGAAGGTTGTTATGAGTGAGTCTGATAAAGAAGAGGAAGAAGAGCAGGATGTGGATCCTCTCATCAAATTGGCTAAGGCTGCTGCTGCTTCAGATGCTCATGTTGATGTTTCTCCTGGTGCTGATATTCCTCCTAGTCCACCTCTTCCTACTGGTATGTCTGCTGGTGTTTCCTCTGGTGTTTCTACTGGTACTCCTGCTGGTACATCCAACAAGGGCAAATCTCCTATCATGGAAGTAGACCCTCCTGTCAAAAGAAGGACATTTAGGCAGATGGAGGAAGACAGGCTTGGTGAGGAAGCTGCAAAAAGATTATTTGAAGAAGAGCATGCTGATTTGGAAAGACAGAGAGCAGAGATGCAGAGAAAAAGACAACAGGATGTGCTTGATTCAGCAAAATACTATACTGATGCTGACTGGACTGATATCATGGGTCAAGTTCATGCCAATCAAGGTCTTACTTCTGATCTTTTGGGTCCTGATGTCAATGAAGACAATTTTGCTGAAAGAATGGTTGCTCTAATTGCTGAAAGAAGAAGAGCTTTTGCTGCACAAAGGTTCCAAGAAAAGAGGAATAAGCCTATGACTTATGCTCAACAAAAGGCTTACATGAGAACCTTTGTGAAAAATCAGAGTACAAGCATTTATACTACTGGCTGGACAATGAAGCATGTTAAATCATTGTCTGATGAGCAACTTAAATCTGAGTTTGAAAAGATCAGGACAGCTGTTGCAGATCTACAATCCCAAAACATCAGGAGGACTCTTAAAAGAGCTGGTGAAGATTTGGAACACGATGTTTCAAAGAAGCCAAAGCCAACTGAAGTTCCAATGTCATCTCAACCTGATGTACCTCAACAACAAGCTACTAATGTTCCACCTGTTGATCCTCAACAACCATCTGAGTCTTCATCACAACCTAATGTTTCAATGTCATCTGGTCCTGAGAAAAAGGGGCATACCTATGGCACCAGGAGGAAGTCTCTTGGAACCAGGAAGAAGTCCTCTACTGCATTGGACTTGGATGCTGATGACAGATCATTCATCAGAGTTCTTTCTGATGATGATTCTGATGATGATGATGATCCTGTTATTTTTTGGTCTGCTTTTGCTACTTGGGAGGTGGTACCTACTCCACTGGGAGATATCAATGCTTTGTATATGATGGATAGGTCTTCCAAATATTTTACTCATCTCAGGGAAATTCTTCATCTGGTTGATAGACAAGATTTGTTGAAGCTCTATGGGATGGTGGTCAAGTACTATGAAGACCATCCACTTGCTGGTGCTGGTATGATGCTGTGGGGTGATCTTCAAGTACTGTTTGAATCACATGAAGGTGGACATGGTTCTTTGGTTTGGTCTGATCAACAACAATGGCATATCAGGAGTTGGAGACTATTTCCATTTTCCAATGTTCATGTATTGGAAACCATTTCTGGCAAGGTGGTGTATATGTTTGCAGATGGGTCATATCCTCTTTCAGTTCAACTTATGAAGAAGATGCTGAAGCACAAATTGGAGATTGAAATTGATGGTGTGGGGAATGATATGACTTATGCTGAGCAGTTGATTCAATTCATCAAGAATCAAATTGCTGCTAGCATTCCTTCTGCTTGATACTGGTACCTTGTCACTCTCTTGTATATTTTCTATCTGTTTGCTGTGTTTTTAGGTTTTATTCTATATTTTGGAAAGCTTGTTGTAAATGGTTTTTGCTTTTTGGGTCAATCTTGGTTTTTGGTAGAAGCTGTTGGGTTGGATCACATTCTTTTGAACTGGTTTTTTTTGGTACAACCTGTTTTATGTGATCAAATTTGGGAACATGGTTTTCTGGCACAATTTTTCAAGGACATATTTTTGGTGCAACACCCTATGGTTCTCAATTGCCAGGCCTTTAAGGCTAGAATTAATTGAATTTTGGTTCTCAATTACCAGGCCTATCAGGCTAGAATTAATTGAGATATGGTTTCAATTCCCAGGTCTTTTGACCAGAATGAATTGATATAGCTTTAATGGTTTGCTTCAAATCATAGGGTCACTCAACTGACTGATGTTTCAAGTACCAATAAGTTGAGATGGTTTGCAATCCACCATGGGAGTAACCCTTTCTGGGTCCCAAGGATTGTCTAGCCCACAAGCAAACGGCTATGTGGTAAAGGCTTATAAAATCCGTTTATGGCTGTGATGATTTGCCAAAAATCATTAGGGTATTCCAATTCACCAATGATTCATGTTCTAAGAATTGGACTGGTTATTAATTCACCAGGGTGATGTCATGATTCCACCAAAGAGTTAGCTAGCCCAAGAGTTAATGGCTACTTGGTAAAGGCTACATCAAATCCATTAATTTTCTATGATTCACCTCTCCCCGGAGTTAACACACCATGGGATGTGATGAGAATAGTATGTAACCCTGAATTGATGGTTTTCATGTTGCTGATTCAGAGTTTATGAAGGTTGCTGCTTTTGGTGTTCATGCTGTCAATTTCCTTATGTTGCTGCAAAGACTTTCACCTGCTATAATCAGATTTCTGATTCAAGAAGTATGGAGTTGGTTTCAAGATGTTGCTGTTCAATCCTCTGGAGTTTTCAAAGAAAGATCTATCTAGAAACTTGAAGTTAACTGTGTCAAATTCAAGTTTAGGGGAGGATTGTTAGGAATATTGTAATAGATAGTTACTACTAGTAGGTATGTAGTTCCTACTGGTAGAGTAAAAGTTCCTGCTGGTAGGTATGTAGTTCCTACTGGTAAGGATAATGTTATAGTTAGTGCTGGCAGATCAAAAGTTATTCCTGCTGGTAGAACAATATTAGTCCTGGTAGTATTATGCTTACTCCGAGTTGATAGTATAGTTAGTTAGTGATAAGGATATGCATGAGATATCCTAGGAAGTGATAATACTTATCTCTTTAGCGAGTCTTAGGTAAGAGGTTGTTAGGGTTTCATGAGTATTTAAGAAACCTACGGTCATAGATGAAGGGCAGACGATCAGAAAAACACTTTTATTATTAATAGAAAAGATCCATAGAGGATCATTGTTTGAGTAATTCTTCTTTAACTCTGTTGTTTATATTCCGCATAAACAATAGTTTAATTTGTTAGAGTCTCTCTTAGAGTTGCTTGTGATTACATAAGTACTCTACAACCTTAACAGGCTTGAAGATCTATCTAGGGATGGACCTACAAGAGTTACTAGGAGTGACCAGGAGGAAGTGATGTTTCATCAGCATGAACAGGTTCGATAATAGTAGGAAATGGTTCAGCAGAACCAGCAGAAATACTAGTAACAGGATCAATACGACCAGCAGAAATGCTAGCGGCAGGATCAATACTACCAGCAGGAACCATATCAGCTTGTCGCAAAAGTTCCTTTGTGTCTTTTGAAAAACCAAAACCATACTTCTTAGCTGTATCTTTGGCTTCATGTTCTTGTCTTTGAAGCCTAGCAAGTTCTTCTGCATAGTCTGAATTACTCTCCACCATTTCAGAAGCTTCATGAACCTTAGGACCTGAAAAGCGGTTAGAAGGAAAAGAAGGAACAACAATTACTTGTTCATCATGAACTCCGATCCCTGAATCATCTTGTTTACCTGCATAGTATGTGAGGATCTTGTGTAACTCTGCAGGTTGATTAGTTTTTTGAAATGAGTAATAACCTAAAGAACCAGTCAAATAGTAATGTCAAGTACCACACTGAACCAAGCCCTGAATATTAGGTTTATCTTCAAGATATCTCAGATTAAGTATTTCTTCTATCTTTTTGCTGGATAAATTGTAGACCCTATAAGCCTTACTATGAGCAGCATACCCAACAATAAAACCTTCATCAGCTTTTCCCTCAAATTTTCCCAAGTGGTCACTGGTGTTAAGGATAGTCACATGACACCCAAAAGGTTTAAGGTGACTGATGTTGGGAACTTTCCCAGACAATAGTTCATAGGGTGTTTTGTTATGGGGACGAGTCACTAGAACCCTGTTCAAAACATAACAAGCAGTACTAACTGCTTCTGTCCAAAACATGGTAGGTAACTTAGAGTCAGCAAGCATAGTTCTTGCTGCCTCTATAAGGGTTCTATTCTTTCTTTCAGCAACCCTATTTTGTTGTGGGGTTCTGGCATTACTATAATCCCTTTTAATCCCCTTTGACCCACAAAGTTCAATTAATTTAGAATTTTTAAACTCTGTCCCATTGTCACACCTTATAGCTTTAACCTTTTTATTTAACTGGTTTTCAATAAAAGTAATAAAGTCCTTAAGGATATAATAGGTCTCATCCTTAGTCCCCAAAAAGAAAACCCAACTAAACCTGCTTAAGTCATCAGTAACCACCAGGGAGTAGTACTTGTGATCAATGCTTCTGATGGAAGTAGGACCAAAAAGATCCATGTGAAGTAACTGGAGAGGCTCAGAAATGGTGCTCACAGCTGTGATGGCCTTGTAAGAAGCCTTGTGTTGCTTTCCTTTGTTGCAGGCAACACAGTTGTGATCATTATTAATAATTTTGGAGGGAAGCCATTGACTAATCCATTCTTGCCAGCTTGTTTAATGTTTTGAAATCACATGAGCCATCCTTACTATGCATTTAGTAGACTCATCAGAGATGCATTTCCAGAAACAGTTGATATCTCTTTAGGTTGGATTTCATCAAATTGAAGCTGTAGAGATGTTGCTTCTTAAACTCTAAGAACCACGCTGACGTAATCTCAAGTAGTTTGGAATTCCTTTGAGAGAACAAGCACACTGTATCAAAGAAAAGGACCTTGTATCTTTTTTATCACATTGTTAATACATAAGAACAAATTAAAGTTTTGAAGCTCTTCCACATAATAAACATTTTCAAAAGATTAAAACTTGCAAAAATCCTGCCCTTGTGGTTTTGTAGTGTTGTGCACTAATCATCCCTAGCCGACACTATTGGCACTAATCATCCCTGATGGCAAATGTTCGGCAATAAATCATCCGTAATATAAGGGGATGATTTTTGCAAAAATTTTACATAAAGTTTGCAGAAAATCATCCTCTCTAGGGATGATTAAATTTTCACCACTAGGGATGATTAGTGCCGAATAGTAATCGCTAGGATGATTAGTGTCCACAAACTACAAACCACAGGGAATAATTTTGCAGTTTACTCTTTTCAAAATCATTGGAAGTCCTTATAGTGCCTTTTCCAATGATTTTGCCATCTCCACCTCCAAAAGTTACAATACCTCCTATAATCTTTACAAAGTCATCCAATTTCTCCTTATTACCTGTCATGCTTCTTGAACAACCACTATCTATAACTTCCAAAATTCTTTATTCTTATGAGGATTGACCTACAAACTAACAATACAACAAACAACAACAATAGAATACATAGGAGACCTCCCAAGTCATTACTGACTTGGACCTGCCTGTGGATCTATAAGAGTTAAACCATGTAGATTGATGAGATCCACCATTTTTTCTTGGGAACCCCACAGCATATTTGGCCTTTGAATATTTCCAGAGAAACAACCTGCTGAGGTCTTTAACAGCAGTTCCATAACTTCCCGACATCAGGTACAGTTGGTTATTACGCCAGGCCTTCAAAAATGTTGCAATAATGGCTTGTTGGTCCTGGTCATAGTCAAGCAGTATGATTTCTCTACCAGCAGAAAATTGGCCTACCATCAGAACAATGCTGTCTATTCACTACCAGCAGTAAAAAGCACTACAGCAGAAACAATGCTAGGTGGAATTCTACTACCATCATGGAACATAATGCTGCTCTAGAACAATAGGGAAATATTATGCCACATAGGTTAATTATACAATCCCAATTGTTTTTTGCTCATAAAAATCACAATCTTTAATCAAATGAAATTTACTACCACAAACATAAGCATGTCCCTTAGACCAAAAGAATTGGTTTTAACAATGACTCCTATATTTATTCCACTCTTATTACATATATTCCTATGAGTCTTGTACATTCTTCCTAAAAGAAAAACTAGGATCGAACATGGAGGAACTTGGTTTTTGTCAGCAGTCTTATGACAACTGTCTAGAATCAACTGTAACTAGAGGCAGAGGCTAAGTGTCATG
The DNA here is from genome assembly GCA_026074375.1 of Tanacetum coccineum. NCBI lineage: Eukaryota > Viridiplantae > Streptophyta > Magnoliopsida > Asterales > Asteraceae > Tanacetum > Tanacetum coccineum. The sequence continues at coordinate 50,741 of BQNB010015065.1, forward strand.
GTCTTAGGAGCTTGAGGACTTAACACATGAAACACAGGATGCAAACCAGTGGTCCCTCCGATCGAGTAACATGTCACTGTTATCCCGAAGAGAACAAAGTCATAGATTCATACTTAGTTTTCAAAATAAATTATTGGACTTTTGAACTATAGGTACTCCTGTGTAATATTCAAAGTCCAGGGCTTGTTGTAAGGAGTGCATGAATGTTCCTGTTATAGTGAAGGAACAGCATGCATTCAACAGCTTTGAACAAACCTGTCATAGAGAGGTATCCCCTCTACATCCTCAGGGTGTGGTTTCAAGATGCTAGGGGCAGAGGGATCAAACACCTCATCTGATCTAAAAGTTTCTCCAAATCCTAAACCAAATTTTGATCTAAAGGACATGGAGCTATTGATCAGTTTGTCCAGGTTTTTGGAAGACTCCTTCCATTTGTCAAACCTTTCCTTAGACTCCTCAAGTTTAACCTGATCATTCAGTTTTTCATGTTAACCTGATCATTAGTTTGTTTAGTTCATATTTTAACATGTTGAAGTGTTGACTAAATCTAGCAGGTTAATATTCTCGATTCTTTCTTCTAATGCTAGCTGATTGCTTTGGTACCATGACTTCTGTTGTTCTAAGGTTTGTAATGTATTTTTATATGCTTGAACCTGGATATAACAATCTTTATATTGAACTTCTAGATTATCAAAATCCTTTTTCAGTTCTGCATATTTATGTTCACAACCAAAAGGGCAAGTATGTACCTGAGAAGATAAACCTATAAGAGCAAATTCAGCAGCAGCATTAGAAACAGCACAGAAGCACACCTGCAGCATATCATCAGCTTCACAGCAATCATCCCATATACTTGTGCAATCACCTTTTCCTCATCTTTCACCTTCAGGTCTGACTAGTTTAACAATGAATCAACAGACAAAATCCATTGGGTTTCTTCAGCTTATCCAACTCCTTAAGTTAGAATGCAGAGTACCTTGATTTAGAAACCAACTGCTACCCTTACATTCCCTAGTCAAAGTGACCCAACTTTGAACACTTATAGCATTTGACCATCTTCTTGTCAACCTGCATCATCCCTTGTTAATAAACGTCATACTTTCTTCCAGCTTTCTTTTCAAATCTGTAAATTCTAACAGAAAGATTGCATTTGCCATTTGATGTCTAATTCCTCCCAAATCCAACTTTCCCAATCTGATCAAATCACTCAAAATGATTCTGCTGTTGTGATCACTGTTCAGCAACAATGAATGGAGAACACTTTCAATCACATTGCTAGAAGGGTATCAGCACTTAATGAAGCAGTGGTAAAAGTGATGAAGGTATTGATTTTGTGAATCATCATATGCCATCCTTGAATTAGTGCTAGCATCACCCCCCACCACACCCCCCCCCCCCCCCGCACTAATAAAAGCGAATGGGATGGAGCATAAGTACCTCTTAAATCATGAACATGAGCCACCCTTCACATCAATTTAAAGTGTCCTAAGCCTTGTTGTCACAGATCATCAAAGCATAGATAATCAAGACCACCACTTAGTCTTAAGAGTGATGGCCACCTGTGACCAAGAAGTGGAAGTGCTTTAGAAACTTCATGTATTGCAATCTCATTGTCTGGCTTAGCTATGCATCTTATTAAGTTGACTCAATATCTTTATGAAACCTGTCATAGCCCTTAATGCATACCCTCTGATTATAGATACCCAAATTCCGAAAACACTGCGTTATGCATAGATTTCCTTATTTTCTTGGACTCATCATTACCTCCAAACCTAACTTTAACAGCCAACTAGATGTCCCTTGCATCATCTAGATGATGAAAATCAGCCATGTGATCCTCAGGAAGAGACTGAAGCAATATTATTCTTACTTTTGTCTCTCTTTGGAGCAATGTGTTCCTCACCAGAAACAGGAGGAAGTATCATAATATTTCCTTTTGGATCTCTTCCTGTCTTTTTCCTGCTGTTTCCATTTAGAACAATGTTCCACAAGTTATGATCACTGTTCATTATCCAGTACTCCATCTTCATGGCCACGTCTCCTAACCATCTTCTTTAATTAATAAGGAAATTTTGCATTATTGTTTGAGACAGTGGTTGTGTGATATTGTTGGAATTGCTGCTGAGACTGTGTATTTTGTGAGGTTTGAGAGTTTGGAGATTCAAATGCTGGTTCAGAGGTTGACACAGAGAACACAGGTTCAGATGTTGATGGGAAAGAGAATGTTTGTGATGGTGATGGCATAGAGAATGTTGGTGAAGGAATTGGTGAAGTCATTGTGAAGTTTTATGAGTGAGAATAGTAAACTTTCTTTAACAGAGGCTCTCTAACCAGGCTCTGATACCACTTGTAGGTCCAGCCCTAGATAGATCTTCAAGCCTGTTAAGGTTGTAGAGTACTTATGTAATCACAAGCAACTCTAAGAGAGACTCTAACAAATTAAACTATTGTTTACGCGGAATATAAACAACAGAGTTAAAGAAGAAGAATTACTCAAACAATGATCCTCTATGGATCTTTTCTATTAACAATAAAAGTGTTTTTCGATCGTCTCCCCTTCATCTATGACCGTAGGTTTCTTAAATACTCATGAAACCCTAACAACCTGTTACCTAAGACTCGCTAAAGAGATAAGTATTATCACTTCCTAGGATATCTCATGCATATCCTTATCACTAACTAACTATACTATCAACTCGGAGTAAGCATAATACTACCAGGACTAATATTGTTCTACCAGCAGGAATAACTTTTGATCTGCCAGCACTAACTATAACATTATCCTTACCAGTAGGAACTACATACCTACCAGCAGGAACTTTTGCTCTACCAGTAGGAACTACATACCTACTAGTAGTAACTATCTATTACAATATTCCTAACACTGAGTTCTTTAGGGGAACCTTACTTCCACCCGCCTTAAACTTCTCGTATAGTTTGTCCAAGAATGGGTAAGCCGTACTTATTTATATGTTAAGAAACCCATTTTGTTAACATTACTTTTATAGTTGCTAATATGGTTGGATTACAATTTGATCAAACCCTATATTGTACTCCTATTTGGTCCGAACACACAAGTAATTCCAATAATTCTCTCATATGCCGAAGCATGTAGTGAGGCGAGAGAAAATTAAAGATTAATTCAACCCCATATTGCGCATGTAAAACTAAAGCTTCACAAGAAATCAAATTTCATAGTTTAATGTCCGTATTAATTTGTCCAAAAACCCCGGTTTCGCAAATAACACATAACAAGTCACAAAGAGTATGCTTAATACTAGACATGTTCAATCCAAATTTCTCTATAAGTATAAGTCCGGTTTTAAGAGTTTCATAAAGTCTATTTTGCAAATATTGACTAGACACATGGCATATCACATATAAGCAATTAAAACAGACAGAAAATTAGAGTAAAATTCAAGACAAACTCTTATGTAGAAAGTAGTAATCACATAATGCCTCGAGTTCTCAAAAGAGTCTTCCCCAATTGGAGAACCATAAGACTCTCACTAGGTTTTCTGCTAAAGTACCTAGATCGCCACATCCATCATATAACATGATTGCGTGAGTCTTAAGGACGAGATAAAATAAGAATAGAGTAACATGGCAGCTCAATTATCCTTAATTTTAATCTATTATCTTTCTATCAAGTTAATCATTAGTGTTGATTCTAGGTGTTTATTCATTATTTATGGCAAATATTGCATATAATTGCCATAATTTTCAATAAAACAATAAATAAAACTTGATTTCATGCAGCCCTAAGCGTGTTTAATTATGTGTGTAACCCATAATACACCAAACAAGTTGACTCGTGATGCCACTGTTAGGATTCTATAATCAGTTAACCAATTAACACTACGAGTACGCAGCGGATATGGATCAAGTTAGGAGCATATGATTAACACACATAATAAATAAACAATAGGGTAAACAAGAAAACTAACCCTCGAAGACACCAGCGAATGTTATGAAACAAAAGTGATTAAGTGGTCACCTCTACGAGTGCTCACACAAACATGTCTAACAAGCACGCCCGGATGCTAGTCCAACTTCACATGTACCCAATACAACAAGCGTATACCAACTCCCGAGATCCTGACCTGAAAACAAAACCAAAACCCTCGTTTTTCTGTTCTGTCCGAGATCACAACAATGCCCGAGAACAAAAACCTGTGTCGTCCGATATCGGACAACACTATGTCCGATCTGTTTTTCTTTGTTGTCCGAGAATGATCAGAAAAAGGAACAGATTGGTTTCAAAAACTATTACGCCTTGATAGCTTATAAACCAGATGACCAAAAGCTATAATGTCACTAATAGATCAAGTAATAGCTTGTGTAATATTTGGAGAAAGCCCGAAACTTGCTGAAAAAGATTACAACGGTGAAACGAATACAAAAACCCTAATGAAGGTTTATGAACTCGGTTGATAATAGAGAAAGTATGGGAAAAAGATTTCTGTGTTTTCTAGAGGTTATAATTCGTATGGAATAAGGGAGAGGTGAGGGGTTTATATACCCTCACAACCCTAATTGTGATAAGGCTAAACTTCATGTTTAAGACTTATCACAACTCTTCTCATTTTAACCTTATCATATCTCTTTATATTTCCTGGTACTTATCCCCTTTGAATGTACCTAGACATCTCTCTAGATCCTTCCAGCTGAACTACACTCTTTAGGACAGCCTTATGATCATGTCTGGTTGGTTTTTGGTCTTAAGGTTCACATTTAGAAACGTGAAGTTTAAACGCGCTCTATGCATTTAACGTGTGTGTCCCAATAGACTCACACATTCTTAGTCGTATATGGCTAGTCCAACTCACACATTCCTTTTGGGTTGATGCGTGAGAGAAATGCGGTTACGTATGCGTGTGTGTGATTATGGGGTTTGTGAGAGGTGGGAGGGTAGATACGCGGTGAGGATTCATGAGGGGATGATGGAGAAGAATGTTATGTTGTGGAGTGCCATGACGAATGCGTATTGTTAGTTAGGGGAAGTTGGGAAGGCGAGAGAGTTGTTTGATGAGATACCGAAGAGAAATGTCATGACTTGGACTGCGATGATTGATAGGTATATGAAGGCCTCGGGTTTTGAAGATGGGTTTGGGTTGTTTCGTGAAATGAGACGTGAAAATGGGATTAAAGTTGTGTCGAGCACTTTGACTGTAGTGTTTGAAGGATGTGGAAGAAGTGATAGGTGTAGATAAGGGGTTGAGTCCATGCTTTGGTGATGCGTACAGGATTTGAGTTTGATACTTTCTTAGGTAATTCTGTGATTACGATGTATAGTCGATTAGGTGATTTAGACTCAGCTTCAAAATTGTTTATTGTAATGGAGAAAAAGGATAATGTTTCACGGAACTCTTTGATTGGCGGTTAAATTCAAGCTGAAAAAATCAAGGAGGCCTATAAACATTTCAATAAGTTACACATGGATCTGATGGTTATGCTTTATGAAGCCACCACTGAAAGCGCATACAAATTGAGGTACCGTCACAAACCGTAGATCTAAAGATTTCAAGCTTTTTTATTTTTATAACTCAAGTTTTTTGGACCAATGATGTTTTTATGTTTTTTTAGATCTGATCAGTTTTGGACCTTTTTGTTAGATATTACAGGTTTTGACATACGAGTTTTTGTCGATGCTAGATCTGAGTTTGTGTGGGATCCTGTGTTTGGGAAGTTAAACGAGTTTCATTCACATACAAATTTTGAAAGGTAAAAAGTGTTTGGTTGATGTTTGAGGTTGCTTGGATCGGTTTAGAGTGTTTTGTAAGATGCTTAGAACTGATTTGTGGGTGTTTGGGGCTGAACTAATCCGCCTTGGAAGTATTTTGGACTACTCAGGTCTGACTCGAGGAATGATTAGGAATGATTATTTTAATTTTTTGACTACTTGTAAATTTGTAATAGACAGTAGCAGCACGTGTAGAAGCAAAGTAGTTGCAGCAGCATTGCAATTAAAGATATCAGTACAGAAGGTTAAATTATTCACTTATTAGAACAAACAAGCAAAAGAACCCGTGCGTTGCGGTGGGGCTAATTTTTTCCCGAATAATTTTTTTTACCTTTCGGGGGTTTCTTTTGGCGATGCGTTATGGCGGAGTTAATTTTTAATATTTTCTTTTTTTGGGACGGTTCGATATCTTTTTATTTGGGCTGATGAATGTAAAAAAGTTGTGAACAATAAAAACTTGACGTGTTTTTTTTGTTAATTTTTTACAGGATTTTTTGTGTAAGAATTGACGTGTTTTTTTGTTAATTTTTTTACGGGATTTTTTGTGTAAGAAAATCGTAAATAGTTAAAAGGTGAGGGTCCGTTTTGTATTTTTTTTACTTTGCTTTTTTTGTACTTTCGGAATTTTTTTTTGCGTTGGACCGGGTAATTTTTTCGTCGGAATATTTCTTTTTTTGGGACGGTCGATATCTTTTTATTTGGGCTGATGAATGTAAAAAAGTTGGAACAATAAAAACTTGACGGTTTTTTTTGTTAATTTTTACATAAGGATTTTTTGTGTAAAGAATTGACGTGTTTTTCGTTAATTTTTTACGGGATTTTTGTGTAAAAAATCGTAAAATAGTATAAAATGGTGAGGGTCCGTTTTGTATTTTTTTGGCTATTTTATTCCCGGATATTTTTCTTTTTTGTACGATTCGGGAATTCTTTTTTATTGCGTTGGGAAGGGATATTTTTCCGAATATTTTCTTTGTTTTGGGACGTTCGCATATCTTTTTATTTTGGGCCGATGAATGTAAAAAAAATTGTGAAGAATAAAACTTGACGTGTTTTTTTTGTTAAATTTTTTAACGGGATTTTTTGTGTAAGAAAATCTGTAAAATAGTTAAAAGTTGAGGACTGTTTTGTATTTTTTTTTACTTTGGGCCATATTTCAGTTCAGGCTAATTTTGGGCAAATGCGTATATAGTAATAATTTTTTTATATGGCTTATGGTGTAAGGCCCTCATGTTTAAAGTGTTTTTTTTTTTTTTGTGTATATTGGTTTATTTTAATATAATGTGGGAGTACTTTTGTGACCATATCGATTATATAAGTTATTAGCATCGAAATGTTTCCGCGATTTTTTTTTATCTGAATAAATCAAAACTTTTGTAATATTTTTTTTCCATTCCTACTTTGTGCATACAAATTAAAAAAAAAAAAAAAGTGTAGAAGCAAAGTAGTTGCAGCAGCATTGCAATTAAAGATATCAGTACAGAAGGTTAAATTATTCACTTAGTAGAACAAATTATTGAAGATTCATTTTAAACTTCGATAATTATAAGGGACCGTTGAATATCTTTTGTTTACGAGTAGGTTTTGATAGGCTACATTGTATTTGATCCAAACAAAGCAAATCTTAATAATTTATGCCAATTTTTACAAGGAAGAAAGTACTCGCATCATAAATAACAGAAATTTTAAAATAGGTATGTCGATGTTGATTCTCTCAAAAACATGTTCAATCCAATCCATGAGACAGCTCATGAATTCGGCACATTAAACTTTTGGAGAGTCAAATTTATCAGATAATTTATTATACAAATTAATGTAAGCATTATGATGAACAAGGAAAGATTACCCGTGCGTTGCCTGCTGCGTTTATTTATTTTTCGCGCTGTTATTACGGGGCATTTTTTTGTCGGACAGTTAATTTCTTCGTCTCATGTTTAATAGTTTTGTTTTTTTCTCATATTAAATGAACAAAATTTTATTTTTCATAAAGGGGAATATTTTTTATTTATCTTTTGGCCCAGGCCGATAGAAAGTCGTAAACGTAATTTTTTTTTTCTTCTTATTTTTGACAAAAGAAAGAGGGAGTATAAAGTTTTTTTTTTTTTTTGGGCCGATGAACAGTAACCACAGGTATAAATTTTTTTTGGGCCGATGAATAGTAACCGCGGGTATTTTTTTATCTGAATGCGTCGGTACTTTTGTAAAAAAAAATTTCCCCTATTTTGTGCCAACAATTTAAAAAAAAATAATTTGGGTCAGCCCAGCACTGTAGCAATGTGAAAAAAAAAAAAAAAATTGGGCCGGCCCAAGCACTGTAGCTTGCTACAGTGCTTAGCGTGAACAGTGTTTTGGGCATCTCAAAATGTGACACGTGACTTGTGTAATGATATATATAGTAATATAGTCCAATTTTTATGGATAGGAAAGAAATCCGACTTTAAACGGCCATAAATTCTAAATTTCCAAGACTTATGTAATTAATAATATGTAACCGAAAACATTTAGAATACGTTTAAAATACAATTAAGTAAATAACCATTATTGACTATTGGTCCTATATAAAGAGCTTATAACTTTGTTGATATAAATTATTGTAACCGAAAACATATAAATACAATTAAGTAAATAATCATTATTAACTTTTGGTTACACAATATATTAATTATAAGATAGTGAGCTTAGTAATTCAATAAACTTGATTATGAATTTAATTCATAATTAATTTGATAGTTATAAAATTGAATACTTTTATTTTTGGTTAATCATGGTTTTTGACCTTTTCCCGACTAATTCACGGGTTTGAATCCACCGCGACACAAACTCAAACCATAAAATTGAATAATTCATCAATATTAAGATGGATGTTACAAATTTATTGTTTTTTCAATAATATTAAGATTGTGCGATAAGTAGTAAGTGTGTAAATTAATTTTTTAAGACTACTATAAAAAGAAAATCTCAAATAAGTTATAGCAATGTAAGATGTAAATAAAGATTGAGTATGTGACCTTCGTGTTATGCTACATGCAAATACTGTTGCAACAGCATGATCAAATACAGTTTTATCTATTAAGTTTAGTATTAAGATTGTTCAAGCAGATTATAGCTTTTAATTGCAAGACTTGACATTGTTATTGCTTAAAGTTATAATTTAAATTATCACTCATTTGCACAGTTGTTGTTAGAAAAACGTTTAACCGAATAACATTTGCTCGCCGTAAAATATAGTAACAGAGTACCCGCGCGCCGCATTGCGCGGGTACCCTGCTAGTAACTTAAAAACTAAACTCGAAATTACACATCTCTTATCATTTCCATTTGGGTGACTATTGAGCCAATATGGACACGTGTGAACAGATGTCAAGACATGAATGATTCATACACGTTATTATTTAATATTTCATAAGTATAAAAAGGGAGCAATTTCATTAACTACAGTAGAAACTCGATAAATTAATACTCGATTATTTAATAAACTCACTAAGATAATATTTTTTGCCGGTCCCGACTCGGGGATAGGGTGCTAAATTAATAATTCGCTAAAATTATAAGATAATACATTTTTAATAATTTCTTTAGACCCCATATAAAATATAAATTAATAATTCCTTATATATAGCATATTACATGAATGATTTATGAAGATTTCTTGAAAAATGACTCAATTGTCTTTTGTTTTTTGTTGAAATCAATTTCCCCTTGAATCTCGTCTCTAATTTTCCTTAGCATGGTAAGAACTTCTGGTGTTGTTTTCTCATAGCTCAACAAGAAATTGTTCAATGTGATTGCCGCTTTAATAGCTTCGTTTCGCGAAGGGGGTTCCATTGTAGAACTTTCATCATCTTCTTCATCGATATCATCTTTATTAATTCCAATAACGCTTTCAATATTTTCTTCCAACCATTTGTATACTATAAATTAATAAAATATTAATTAATATATAAATTAATAATTATTAATTTATCGATTAATTAATAACTCTTTTAATTAATAAATTTTGGTGGTCCCAAATGTATTATTTTATAGAGTTTCTACTGTATAAACATCTCCTGTACAAAAAAAAAATGGTCCATCTTTCTTATCCCAATGTATAACTAAAACTTCTTTAGTTGTAGATATTATTCATGGTTATGCTTTTAAACCATGTGACTTCTTTATTTTATCATTCACGAAATAAAATAGCCACCCTAACTGATTTGAGAGCATAGTGAGCTAAGCAGGGGCGGAGCGAATGGGGTGGCTAGCGGGTGCTCGGCCATCCCCAACCTACCCAACTAACCCAACTTGTAATGTGAGAATATAAAGTGAAAATATGAAGAATTGCATCTGTAAATGGAAGACTAATGCTTGAGGAAGAAGAAGGTATAGGTTGGAGAGAGAAAGAAAAGTGAAAGTAGAAAAGTTTTTATATTAAATGTGTAGGGTCAATCATCTCACGTGAGTGAGCAACTAGTTTTCTTTTTATTGCAACCTAAATACAGTACAATTTAGGCCTCAAGATTTTGGTTTGTTTGACTGGCTGACTTTTTATTGCTAGTTTTCTTATTATGCAAAGTTTATTGTTTCAATCTATTAAATGGTGTTCACTTTCTAGCATGTCTTTCCATTAGAGATTTCAGAGAATCAATAAATATCAAATTGAGTTTTCGGAAGATAATATCGAGTTCAGTTCTAACATGTATTTCATAGCTACTTTGTGCGTCTCAAATTTATTGTTTACATTATCTTTACATTACAATAACCTTGGTATACAAATTAGATTTATATATTGATGTGAACCTGTATACGAGTGAAAAATAAGTAACCAAAATTACTGTTTATTATTGTTAACTTTTGATGATAACGAAAATTAATAGTCAAATTGTTTACTTTCGCCACCTTTATAAGGTATATCGGTGTTTGTCGTTAGTCATTATTGTTATCGTTAAAAAAAATCGGCCCCTCTTAACTCAAAATCCTGGCTTCGCCCCTGGAGCTAAGGAGAGACAAATGCGCCACTGATTGGGTTTGAACCGCATCAAAGACTACTCAAGTTATGACATTCACGTTCGTGTTGTTCGAGTTTGGAGCTAGTTCGGGTTGATTCGTTTGGCTCATGTCGGGCTAAAGGTTTTGGTTCGTACGCCGGCGAGTTGTAGCTCGGGTTATGGTTGAATTCTTGGTTCGTCTGTGCGTACACACGTGGGTTCAGTTTCGGTTCTTGTGTTGATGTTTGTGTTCGTGTTTGAGTTGACGTTCGTACTCGTGACCAATTTCTATCTATTTTAGTTTGGCTAAAAGGTTTTGGGTTTCGTTCCCTGGAGGTCCGAGTATGCGTATGGGTTTGAGATCCCATTATGTTACCTTCGATCTTAGTGTTCATGCTCTAGTTGGTGTTCGCGCTCGTGTTCGATCTCGATATCGATCTATTTTCTTCTCGCATGGAGGTAATTCTAGAACCACAATGTTTACGTATGCTGTCTATAATTTTTAGTGACTCATGTGATCATAAGACCAAAACCAAAAATCACTGTATATTAATGACTACAAAACAGAAACTTCAATTTATATGGTTTAAGAATGGATATTGCATTTTTGGGTGAAGAAGAAGACTCACGTCTTCATGGAATATAAATTCATATTTACATATTTGGTCCCTTGTTAATAAAGCTAGTTACAAATTATTATTATAGAAATTTAAAGTATAAACAAATTTAAAATAAAATAAGAAAGAAATGGAGAACATGCATGTACGACTATATCATGTGTAGGAATACTTTTGCAACATTTGTATTATTGTTTCCCAGGTACAACGTCCAAAGCTTTGTACAGCCGACTATACCAATCTTACCTGAAAGATTACGTAAAAGATCGAGTATTATGAATCCGACGTACTTTAGCTAGAAAGACCGCTCGAAAGCTCTGCGTATGGTTAGTTGGGTTCGTTTTTCTGTGTCCCAAAAATTGAACAGAACGGTTTTAAAATTTTAAAGGGCCCAAAAAAAAACCCTAAAAAAAAAAACATATCCTGTCAACAAGCCAAAGATAGTTGCTGAAATTCAGCCGGGTCTATCTATACACGATTTGAAATGTTGATATATTCAACATTTGAATCTCAGGAACATTCTGGAAACTTACAAAACTGGTAGCAAAAAGATAGGCGTGTAGGCGAACTCAACCTCGAGCTCATTCGGGTGTCCGCAAGGTCTCGCGGGCTTCGCAAATGAGTCTAGTGGAACCGAACCCATCTTGGCCCAGAAATCCATTTTTTGCACCCCCCCCCCCCCCCCGCGCGCGTAGACGTGGGAGCATAAACCCCACAAAGGAATTTAGAGGTCACTACAAAAGGTTCCTTATAAACCCATTCCCACTTCACACTTTGGGCGATGTGGGATAGTTCTTGTTTCCCAGAATTTGTGTTCCACGTGCCTCACTTTGAGACACGATATCTCATTCATCTTAACTCCACTTTGGACACACTTTAGCTTGTTGCGAAGCTCTCATAGAGAAGAACACAAAGCCCCACTCTAATACAAAGACATAAAAACAATACATATGTTAAATGTGTCCAAAGTTTACAAACATCATTTTGTCAAAACCATATTTCCAACAAACCCCACATGAATAGAGATCGTCGTAAACACCAAAAATTTCGGCAAAATTCTGCGGTTAAATCCTGGCATAGGATAGTGTAGGTGTGACCCTTGAACCTTCCTTTGTGAGATTCACTAAGTCTCCTAGGTCTGAGTAGACGCGATGTCCTTGAACTCAACACCCGTTTATGTAGACGGCAATACATACTCACACAGGACTCTCCCTGACCTTGTCAAGTCCTCATAGTCGTGCCCGTCATGGTCATGAGCACTAGCCTGGTTCTGCAAGTAAGCTGTTTAGAATTAGCGTCCCTCCACAATTCTATTCAAGAAGCGACCCCACTTCTCTTCACACGATAGGTGATTTCATCTGAATCATTAGTAAACAAACCTCAGATTTGCCATCTTGAAACTTTATGCTTTATGATATCATCCTAACCATTAAAGCCCATAATGTTATGAACTCTCAACAAGTCACATTTGTTATAGAAATGGACTAGGATGTTACAATTTTAAGTAACACCCCCACATTGACGTGACTTCCCCCACATTTCTATGATTAGGTTGTCCTATTGAACCCAGATCTTGGGATCTCCAGCCAACAGGGTTAAGTTTTCCTTCATGAGAAACTCATTCCTTCAAGGGATTTAGTCCTATTCCTTTAGACGACTTACTAACTAACTCTCTGCTTAAGCCTTTCGTAAGCGGATCCGCTGTATATCCTTGTGACTGCCCACATAGTCAATTGAGATAACCTCCGAGTTAGAGTAGTTGTCGTATCGAGTTATGACCGACGACGGATATGTTCTGGACTTTCCATTAATACATTGTAACTTTTAGCCTTCCCATGCCGTTTAACTGTCACAATGAATACTAATGGGACGTTACCTGGTTAGGGCACCTTGTATAGTCCTCTAACGAATTGACGTAGCCATTCCGCCTCTCTCCGCATTTATCAAGCGCGATAAATTTTCTGATCATCGTGGACTTAGCTATAAACAGTTTCTTGGAAGACTTCCAAGATATAGCGTCCGCCCCTCCTATGTAAATACATATCCACTAGTCATCTAGAATACTTTTTATGTCAGATATCCATTTGCGGTCAACTGTAATCCCCCTCGATAACAGCAGGATGGCTGTTCGATAAATGCAGTCCATAAATCACGACTGTAATCATTCAAATAATGAAGTACCCTCGTTATAGCTTTCCAATGTGCATAACTTGGATTACTCTATAACCTACTTATCCTACTTACTGCAAATGCTATGTCAGTTCGGGTACCTGTCATCAAGTACATTAACATGCCCAATAATCCTTTAATACTTTTAATTGGCAACACCTAAGCCTCTATTTTTAGAATAGATGCATACTGTGTCAATAGGAAGTTCTAGCTTGGCCGAAGTCCCCCGCATTAATGAGTATTTAAGAATTTTGTGTTCACGTAATGTGCTTAGACCTAACCACAAGTCCATATCTGAGATCGTATGATCTTTATTCCAAGGATCACATCAGCCCAAACCCATATCCTTCAATCAAACTTTGATTTCAACATGTCTTTAGTGGATTCTAATTATCTTGACGTTACTGCCAAACGATAAGTCTCTATATGCAACGACAACAAACACAAAATTACATATCCAGCACTTGTTGTCCTTCAACGAAACACATTTGTCGCATTCATTAATTTGAAATCCACTCCACTTAACATGGGTGTGGTCAAACTTTTGAAGCCACTGTTTGGAGCTTGCTTAAGCATACAACGACTTTAACAAGTCTAACAAACCTTGCCCTCGTTGTCCCCGGAGCTAATGAACCCACCATTGGTTCATATATATTTCTCTTCTAAAATCTCCATTTAGAAAAGCCGTTTTCACATCCATTGGTGATTTCCAAATTTCTTAAGCGGCAATAGCAATTATCATTCTCACCGAGGTTATTCGCGTAACCGGAATAAGTAACAAAGTAGTCTAGACTTCACGTTGACTAAAACCCTTAGATACCACCTTTAGCTTTATATTTGTCAACGGTACCATCAGCTTTCATCTTCTTCTTGAAGATCCATTTATAGCCTAGTGGTTTACAACCAGGAGGTAAATCCAACGAGCTCCCACGTATGGTTTTGTAACATAGATTCTATTTTACTTTTAGATGGCATCTCTCCATTGTTTGCCCTTTCCGCGGAAGTTACCGCTTCTCGGTAAGATGTGGGGTTCATTTTCTAACCATAAAAGAAACAAAATCGGGTCAAAAACGATTTCTCGTTTCTTTGCACCTTTTGCTTCTGTCTTGGTTCAACCTTTTCTTCCTCGGTTTGATCTTGTCTCTCATCTTGGAGATCATTATCATCTCATTGTCTCTTATCTTGGACAACTTCGTCATCTAATCTAGATGAGCTCCCCCTTCCCCTTTGATAAACAAGGAAATATATTTTCAAATAAAAGAAGCATATCCCTGGAGTTCCATTATTGTATTACTTTTGGATATCTGGATTTTTGATTCATGTACAAATGAAACGATAAGCAGTGCTTTTCCTATCATAACCAATGAATATAACAACACACAGATTAGGTCTAATCTTTTGGGCCTATGGAGTTGCACACAGCTACCTTGCTAAAATCAACCACCACAACTCTAAGTACTGATATGATGGCTTTCCTCCCATACATAATTCTTAAGGAGTCTCTTCCTTTTCTTTACGAGGTATCTTAATTAAAAGATAATTAGTCCATCATAATGGCTTCCCCCCACAGTCTGAGCTCATGCCTCCCGGCCGGCCCAAGAACTGATCAACATGTGCAGTAACCATTTCTTTTCAAGGTAACGGTTGCTTCCTTTCGGCAATACCGTTTTTGCTAGGTGAATAGGGAGCAGTGAACTCGTGTCTAATTCCATGTTTCACACAAAGCTCGGCGAATGGAGCCACGTATTCACCTCCTCTATCACTTCGTACAACCTTGATTTTCTTACCAAGTTGATTCTCAACTTCGGTTTTGTATAGAACAAACTTGTCTATAGCTTCATCTTTACTTTTCAACAAGTAAACATAGCAATACTTGGTACAATCATCAATAAACGTGATAAAGTACTTATTGCCACCCTTCGTGGGTAGTGATTTCAAATCACATATGTCTGTGTGTATCATATCAAGTGGTTCGGTTGTTCGCTTAACCGATTTGAAGGATGTTCTTGTAAGTTTGGCTTTCAACACAAGTTTCACATTTATATTTAGAATCAATATGAATGTTAGGTAAGCTATAAATTTATTAAACACCGGCAGTCGAATTAAAATATACATGTCCAGACGACCAATGACCACACATTAGAAGACTCAATCAAGTAAGCAGAAGAGTTCATTTTATTGATTTCATTCTTGACCACCATTACATGAGTTTTAAACATACATCCACTGCATAACCCTTACCAACATACATTTTGATTCTTATGTTTGAATTGTCAATAATCAACTCAAAGTAAAATTCCCAACGACTTGACAAAACAAACTTATCAGACATCCAAAGACAAAACGAAAACAAACATTTTAAACAAACAGCCGACCGGACCAAGATTCTTGCGAATCTCTGGAACATACAAGACATTAGTCAACTTGAGCTCTTTCTCGGATGTCATCTTCAAAATAACATCTCCTTCACCCTTGATATCAGCAGTTGCAGAGTTGCCCATATACAACTTTTGTCCATTGTCAACCGCTCTGAAAGAGTGAAACATACTCTTATCAGCACACACATGAACGCAGTTGCCCATAATCAATCCACCAACCACTGTTGTTAGTACCTACCAGGTTAACCTCAGAGATCATAGCAACGACGTCAGACACCATTGCTATCATATCCACATCATCATTCACCATATTTGCCTGACGTGGATTCGCCCGCTTCGGCACTGCAATAGCAGCACGTGACCAGGTTGGTCACAGTTTAGTTAGCAAGTCCCCTGGAACTATCTGCTTCACAATCCCATCTTTAAGGAGCAAGGTACACAGACTCCCCTTTGCCCTTCTTGTCATATCTTCCTTTAGTCTTTCTTATGTCCCCTTGGAATTAACCTTGAATGATACCCAGCATGCTCACCAATTAGCCTTGGGCAGACACAGGTGGTCATAAGTGTCTTTCTGAGCAGCTTGTTGTCGCTCTCCATACGGAAGACGAACAACCAAGTCTTCAACACCATCTCCTTGTCGCTTATGCTTCAAGTAGTTTTTTTTAAATTCTACCACAGCTTGGGTAACTTTTCAATAATAGCAGCAACTGAAAAGTTTCAACTCAAGTCATTCCCTCAAGCATGAATGTCCGTGTAGCAGAACCTGCAGGTCTGAACCCTGACTGACCACGCTCATTGAATCAATCCATCATTTAAACCAAAAACCGAGCTACACGAATTTCTTTTGTACCAAGCATCTTCTGTCTTGAACTTGTCGTTCACAAATGACTCCCATTAATTCTTTGGCAGTCGTGGTCCTTGCAGTACAAAACATATATACAAATGATCTATCAAACCATATCAAAAACATAATTGGACACAAGAAGTCTGAAATGATTCCCATGCATCCACACTTGCACAGCCTGTGCATTTAGAGGATTGACCTTCGGGCAGGAGGATCAACCTGAGGAGCATTTCCTTCATGAACCGCGCAAGGCCTAAGTGGTGAGATAGAAGAACATCTCTGTTGGCAAACCTCTTAAAATTCTGACCATTAATTTTCTCGGGTTCTTTTTACTCACATGATTAGCCACTAGCTGTTGGCAACAAACCAAACGTGAAAAACTCTCGACGAAAACCAAACACTAAAATAAAGAACGCTCGCGCACCCGGTTTGTGTTCACAACAGATGGCGGATTTGAGTTTAGTCATCCTGAAAGATTAACGACAAACAGTTAAACAAACTTTAATCACTCGGTATCTCGCTTGCTACCGGATCTGCTTCAAAGAAACTCAGTCTATGGTTACAATGAATAAAATATATCAGTTATACTAAATCAAAGCTTGTTTACATACGAAACTGAATCGAAATTATTATCGATCCATAACAATGCAAATAAATCTGTTTGAAACTGATTTCCACGAAACTCTTCTAGGTTACGACAGAATAGTATATAAGAAAAACTGTTAACAATATTATATAAAAATTAAAAAGCGTTTTAATATGTGTAAACAAAATCTGTTTTAAACTGTTGGGAAACCTGCATACTTTTATTAGTTCAGATCGAATCACATCAACTATAAATAAAACCGAAATAACAACAGATAAATAACAGCAGTAAAAAACAGCGTCGTGTTTAACACGATTTCCTTAAAACAGATTCGCCGTCGTTTCCCGGGGTACAAACGTCCAAAGCTGTATGTACAGCCGGACTAGAAATCTGACCTGAAAGATTACGGGAAAGGATCGAGTATTATGACGACGGTACTTGCTGGAAAGACCGCTCCAAAAAGCTGCTTGCGTATGGTTAGTTGGTAGTTCGTTTTTCTGTGTCCAAAAATGGGAATGAGAAACGTTTTAATAATAAGGCCAAAACCCTATCTTGGTCAACCAGCCAAAATATAGTATGCAGAAATTCAGCCGGGTCTATCAATACACGATTTGAAATGTTATATACTTACAACATAAGAATCCTTCAGGAACATTCTGTAACTTACAAAACTGGTAGCAAAAAGATAGGCGTGTAGGCGAACCACCGGAGCTCCATTCGTGTCCGCTAGGTCCCGCGCTGGCTCGCGAAGAGTTCACTGGAACCTCGAACCCATCTTGGCCCAAAAAATCCATTTTGCACCCTCCCCCCCCCCCCCCCGCCCGCAGCGTAAAGACTGGGAGCATAACCCCACAAAGGAATTTAGAGGTCCTACAAAAGGTTCTTATAAACCCATTACCACTTCACACTTTGGCTGATGTGGGAATAGTTCTTGTTTCCCGAATTTGTGTTCCACGAGCCTCACTTTGAGACACAAATCTCAATCATCTTAACTCCACTTTTTGGACACACTTAAGCCTTGTTGCGAAGCTCTCATAGAGGAAGAACACAAAGCCCCACTCTAATACAAAGACATATAACATCTACATATGTTAAATGGTGTCCAAAGTTTACAAAACATCATTTTGCAAAACCATATTTTCCAACAATATTTACATATTTGGTCCCTTGTTAATAAAGCTAGTTACAAATGATTATTATAGAAATTAAATAATTATAAACAAATTTAAAATAAAATAAGAAAGAAATGGAGAACATGCATGTACGACTATATCATGTGTAGGAATACTTTTGCAACATTTGTATTATTGGACCCTAAACATTAAACAATTGTCAACTTTATCTTATGCAATTTGCAAATAATTAACTTGGACGTATTTAGGTCCAATTGTTTTATAAAAACTAAAAACTCTATGAGTACAATGATGAATTTATAAAAACTTATTTATATTTATTTTGTGTAATATTTATATATATTCTAAGTCGCTACTTTATTTTAGGTTGCCTTTAGAGTTTTTACTCGGCCTTCCGACGCTCATTTCTCGTTATCTTTTTCTCAGTCTCTTGACGTTTATCTCGCTATCTATTATCATATTGCATAAGTTGAGTTCATAGCCCCAACTTTATTTAATTGTTTTATAAACTCTTTGGGGTGAGATACATGCTAAAACATCTATTTATGGACAATACATTTCAAAACTGTATGCTTTCCTGAATATATTATTGCTTGTGTCTAAGTCCCTTCATGCCATAAGTCCCCCCACCCCCATCATGGACCATTAAGCACTTGTATGTGAACGTGAATATTGTGGATAGGTCTATCGGGATTGACGAATCCCGTTTGTGTTAGCCAGATAGGTAACCAAACGCACTATCTTTGTAACTCTAGGTATATGGCAATTACCTACACGGGGTCATTATTAACGTATATATCATTATTGATATATACTGTCAGTTTTGAGTGCCATGAGCTTAGATACAATAATATCTACTTATATGATGATTGTATTCGTTGTAATTATTACTATAAACTCTATCGATTTCACTGCTTTACTTATTAAAAATCCTATGAACTTCACTCAACATTATTGTTGACGTTTTTCGCATGTTATCTCAGGTTTTTCAGGTAAATTGCTCGGAGGAAAGCCGCACGGATATGTACTCAGAGACTCTACACTTTTTATGCATTCTACAAAACATAATTTCTTTGAAAACATTATGTATTGTTAAACTTGTTGAGACCTCTTTTGTAAACTCTGATTTCATATTATATCGAATGTGTAACTTTTAAAAACGTCTCTTTTGAGATCGTGTTCTGTGACTTGTACTTTGTGCCTTGATGTCGCACCCCAATGTTACCCTTTTCTGTTGCCGTCTGATTTTGGGGGTGTGACACACAACAAACACACCTGTCTTTCTACCATTGATCTTGCCACTTCACCAATCCATCTTACCTCTCTTCTTCACATCCTGACCATCAATTTCAAAGCAAGATCAATAGGCTCCCTTCTATCACATCATGCCAACTCATTCACAACCCATTCTCTCTTATCCAACATGTGGCTAATTAAATTTAAAATTCAAATTTCAAATTCTTCCCCATTTATCTCTAAGCAAAGAATATTCTCTTGTACTATGACTATCTATTTCAAATATTTAGTTGGATCCCAACTAAGCTAGTTACACTTTGAGGAATACCTAAAATATCCTTTTCTGATAATTCTGTTCTCTCTTTACAATATCGGATAAGCGAAAAGCTTTTAATACTTCACAAACATTTTATCAAATGGCTATTTGAGTTGGTTGGCCTTAAGTGTAAGAATAATTAAAAGGTCATAACATGAAGTATAATTAGGAGTTTAACAAGTGCGGGTATTTAAAACGCCAAGATCCCGAATAAAAATAATGTCGGGAAACTAGCGCGCTGGCCACACACTGACGCGTGGGCAGCGCGCCAAACTAGAATTGTTTTTACAATTTTGGGATCCTTGGCCTATAAACACCCACCCTTGGCCTTTGTATTCCTCACCTCTTGCAAACATTCTTTCCTCTCTTTTCTCTCCTCTAATCCTCTAAATCTAACACCTTTGTGTTCTTAATCCTCTCTTCTATCTATTGAAGAACACACATCTCCGCAAAAGAGCCACACAAGTACCTAATCCATACTTATGTGTTTTGTCGAGGGTCTTCTTTCTCATAGCCTTTCTTTAGAATCGAGTCTCTAGGTTATGTTAGGACTTGGTTCATCCATCTATCTTTTATTCAATCAAGTTATAAGGGAAGTCTTGTATCCGTGGGATCAAGCCTAGATAATTAGAGATCTAGTTAGGGTTTGATAAGCTTCAAATAGGAAGGCTTTAGAGTTTATAGGTTAAGTTGAATCACGGTCTTAGGGGTGGATTCCGAGGGCGAAATACCATTGGTAGTAACTCTTCTTTGTGAGCGCCGAGCTTTGTTGAAAGTCGGTGGAGTTTAATTATAATACGGTTTGTAGTCCACCATAAGGATTATTCTAGTGTAGTATCGGAGTCGTAGATTCGCAACTGGATGTACGAAAGGACTAAATCCCCTTCCCGAATCAGTATATATCGTGGTGTCTCTTCTCTTTTCTTATCTCTATCTACTTATTGTTCTCATTGCAAAGTCGATTAGTACACCACTCGGCTCTTTCGAGACTTGAAGTTTTATAAACTTCAAAAAAGTCAAGAAAACCGTATTCACCCCCTCTACAGTTCTACAATTAGTATCAGAGCAATTACTCAAGTTTTCAAGCGTTAAAACCTTCCCGAGAAGTCGTTTTAAGTTGTAAACTTCTTTTTCAAAAATTTGAAAACCTAACTTCGATTTTTGAAAAAGTTGAGTAAAGATCCATGGCTCAAGAGAACTATGTCGAGGGGTGTTCTATGCAAAGACCACCTTTGCTAGAACCAAATGGGTTTTGTTTTTCGAAAGCCCGCTTTAAGACTTATGTTAAGTCCAAAGATATTGACTTATGGCAAGTCATTCAAAACGGCGATTTCTACTATGAAGTTGAAGACTCAGAAACTAAATTGATGAAGGAAACGCCGTATGAACTTCTTGGAGATGATCAAAAGAAGAAGCTTAGAAAGAACAAAGAAGTCAAGATGACTCTTTACAACGCCCTACCACGTAAAGAATATGAGCGAGTATTTATGTGTAAAACCACCTAGGAGGTTTGGCATACAATAATTATCACTCACCAAGGCAATTCTTAAGTCAAGAATTGTAAGATCGATCTTCTCACTCAAGAATACGAGAAGTTCTCAATCTCCAATGAAAAAACCATTGATAGTAGCTTCATACGACTCAATGCTATTGTGACTAGTCTTAAATATCTAGATCCGGACTACTCTAGCAAAAATCATGTGAGAAAGTTTCTTCGCGCTCTTCCATTAAAATAGAGAGCCAAGGCGACGGCCATTGAAGAAGCCAAAGACTTGAATACCCTTCATCTTGATGAGCTTATTGGCAACCTCAAAGTTTATGGAACAATCTTAGAAGGCGATGGTGTTTCTTCTAAACCTATCAAAGAAAAGGTTATGCCAATGGCTCTCAAAGCTAATATTACTAGGGGTTAAACTAGTAGTAATAGTACATGTCAAGAAGAAAGTGATGAAGACGAAGAAATCAACTTAATGGCTAAAAACTTTGGAAAACTATTCCAAAAAGGTGTCAAGAAACATAACAAGTTCTACATATGCAAAGAAAAGACTAAAGGTGGTGTGAGCTCAAGACGTGAAAGCGGGTGTTATAGTTGCAGTAACAAGAATCACCTCATTGGTAATTGTCCAAACCCAAAAAGGAACAAGGCATTTATCGGAGTAGATTGGAGCGAGTTATGCCAATAGCTCTCAAAGCTAATATTACTAGAGGTCAAACTAGTAGTAGTAGGACATGTCAAGAAGAAAGTGATGAAGACGAAGAAATCAACTTAAATATTATTGATTTGCAAAAGGAGAATGAGGAACTACTAAAGTTTAGCAAAGATTTTTCTAAAACATATGAAAAACTCTTACAATAAAAACGTGCCCTAGAAAAGGACATTCAAAGCTTTTTAGCAAAGTCAACAAACTCGAATTAGAAGTAAAGAAACTTGCAAACAATAAAGAGGTGGTTGAACCTTGTCAAAAGTGTTTTGAACTCACACAAGAGGTTGACTCTTTAAAGAGCAATGTTTCCAAGCTTCAAGACGAAACATTGAATCTTTTAAAAATTAAAAAGAGTAGCACTGTTTTAGACGATATGTCAAATAGTCAAAAGTTGTCTCAAGATAAGGAAGGTCTTGAATTTTCAAAAAATGACAAAACCACTTCCGTGAGTCTAAACAAACCAATAGTATTTGTAAAAGAAAATTCCTCAAATAACTTTGTCAAACCAGTTGTTCCTCAAACTCATCTTGCAAATACTTGAGGTTACCAAACACCCATTAGAATAATTGTAAAACCTAAAAATCTCAACAAATGTGAAATTACCAAAATACCCCTAATGCAAGAAAAAAAATTCATTAAAGCATGAATAAAATTCATTTAAATGTTAAAAATTATGAAAATACAACTTATGGCAATTATGAAAATTTATGTAAGATTAAAATACCTTATATTATGTAAGAAAAATAATTTATATTTATGTATTTATAATTTATGCCGAATTATAAGTATTTATGTATTTATAAATTACAAATTAAATATAATAAATTGAGGATAATAACAAATAAATATTATCAAGTTTAAAATCAGAATTAGTCTATTCTAGAAGCACTAAAAATCGGCCAAAATGATTTATCTATTTCATTATGCATTTTAATTCATTTAAAACTCTAAAACAAATGCACCAAAACCCTAAAATACCAAAGTGA
>BQNB010015066.1:0-73915 GCA_026074375.1 Tanacetum coccineum
ACTTGTGCTTGAAATCATTACGAGATCGCAGTGAGATCATGTTCGCGTGATATAGGTATTTTTATGTGATAAAGAGGCAACTTAGGATTTAACCCAAGCTGTTCCATTTAACATATTATTCTTTTAGCTAATTACACTGATTAGCTAACCACCTAAATAAAACCCTTATGTTAGCACTCATCCTTAGTGCTAGATACATCTAGTTTAACCCGTTGAGCCATTCTATTTATTTTTCTCATCCATTTAAAAAAATATATTTTAGCCTAGCCTTACCCTTTGTCAAAAGTCTACGGTTAGTTGCTAGTTGCTCGTTATGATTGGTTGATTTTTGCTGATAGTTTGTTCGCGCTTTGTTATGAGTGTTGTGCCATTCCAACGAAGATGAAGATTGTACACCTTCGTATTCGTATTTTTTGTGGTGCATCCGTATCTCAAGAGTGGGGGAATTGTTAGTTGTGCAAAAGTGGAGTGAAAAAAAAGGATGAAGAAAAAAAATGAAAAAAAGTGATAAAAAAAGAGAAAAAAGAGAAAAAAAAGAGAGTGAAATATATATAATAGTTGAGATGTTCGATTATCTCTCGGGTTTATGGATTGTCGTAACTAGCAACATGAGTTTCTTGGACTTGTTGACATGTATATTATAAAACCAATTCCAGTATATATTTCCCATGTCTTATCAACACCCTTATTAACCCTTAGCCTGTACATCATAATTTGAATAAAAGTCATCTTTTGATATTTATACATGGTGCTTATGCTTTGTCGGTGCAGTTTTGTTTTTTGTACAAGCCTATGGTATGAAATGAATCATGTCTGAGCAATTGAGTGTGATTTCCCTTTTACCCTCTATTACATCATTTACAAGTGTCCGAGTGAATTATACTTTCCTTATTCGTGAGGTGCTTAGTCATGTTTGTAACATTCCGTATTTTTAGGTCATTTTATGACGTCATTCATTTCGTAATTATTTCACTAATTATTTTTTTAGTCTCACGCACGTTTACTTTTAAATTTTCATCACATAATTAAAATCGCGTAAGTTAAAAATCAACATTTAACGTAAACGGATACCAAACGAATTAAAGTTTTCGTCAAACAAGAAATATATTATTTTTACGAAAGTAATAATCAACTTTTTATATTTTATTTTTATTGGTTACGTTTCACGATAAATTACATTTAGGCATACCCGGAACCACCAAAACTTTTCTACGCTTCAACAAATACCCACTTTTATACCCAATACCCCAAATCTACAAAATAACATCACCAATAGGTCCATGTGGCCGGATATGTATGTGAAGATACATAGATATTCATCTACAAAACACATCTCCTAACTTTCATGGGATGTTCTCTACATATAGGAACATCTAGATATTTAGTTATTAATTCTTGCAAGACTTTCAAGTACCTTGACCAAGACTTTCCTAATTTACTCTTGATGTTCCTTGGACTAGTCTTAGGATATATAAGACATTCTCTAGTTGAAGTAAACACACATACTCATTTTTCTTAAGTGTAAAACACAAAAATACTCCCTTTGTCACCCTTATAGGCCACGGCCAACATCCATCACCATAAACCATCCATACAAAATTTATTTCTAACATTTACACACACTCCTACAACATATCTAAGATGTCCCAAGGTGATTTCAAGGATTGGTTAAACCTTTACAAGTGTTGAAGCAAGAAAGTGTAAGATTGGGGTTTTCTTGGAAAACTAGGGTTTCAAGTTGTGTAAGCTTGTGTTTGTAATCTAAACAAGGGTTTAGATTGTGTTTTCCATCATCATACATCATTATAAGGTTATCTAAAACCCTTTATGGATTTACATTTATGATTTTATGAGTATATATGTTCTATGTAGCATTAATCACCATTTAGGACTTTTAAACATGTAAAAAGAGTTTTTACTTGTGATTATCATTTTGTACACTTCTACATATGTTATGATGTTGTTAATATTATGATATAATGGAAGTATAAGTGATGTACCATGTTGGTTAAGTATAAAAATGTATATCTGCAAATTAGGGTTTTTAAAGTACTTAAGGAAAGTTATGTTTTCATGTGATGTTAATAACTTATAAATCTTTTTATCATGGACATATGGACAAAGGGTGGACTAAGGACATTATTATATGTATGACATAGTATATAAAGAGTATTGGAAGACTTGTGATAAATTACTAAATAAGAAAGTACAAAAATCAAGTTTACAACATGTTTTTATGAAAAACCTCTAAATTTTCTGTTTGGATTCGACACATAACCTGGTCATATTATGTTTTTATAAGATAATACGTCTCATGACGATTCCAAAAAGCTAAGAAACTCGAAAAACGAACTAATAACGAAAAAGATATGTATGTGAAGATACATAGATATGCATCTACAAAACATATCTCCTAACTTTCATGGGATGTTCTCTATATATAGGAACATCTAGATATTTAGTTATTAATTCTTGCAAGACTTTTAAATACTTTGACCAAGACTTCCCTAATTTACTCTTGATGTTCCTTAGACTAGTCTTAGGATATATAAGACATTCTCTAGTTGAAGTAAACACACATACTCATTTTCCTTAAGTGTAAAACACAAAAATACTCCCTTTGTCACCCTTATAGGCCACGGCCAACATCCATCACCATAAACCATCCATACAAAATTTATTTCTAACATTTACACACACTCCTACAACATATCTAAGATGTCCCAAGGTGATTTCAAGGATTGGTTAAACCTTTACAAGTGTTGAAGCAAGAAAGTGTAAGATTGGGGTTTTCTTGGAAAACTAGGGTTTCAAGTTGTGTAAGCTTGTGTTTGTAATCTAAACAAGGGTTTAGATTGTGTTTTCCATCATCATACATCATTATAAGGTTATCTAAAACCCTTTATGGATTTACATTTATGATTTTATGAGTATATATGTTCTATGTAGCATTAATCACCATTTAGGACTTTTAAACATGTAAAAAGAGTTTTTACTTGTGATTATCATTTTGTACACTTCTACATATGTTATGATGTTGTTAATATTATGATATAATGGAAGTATAAGTGATGTACCATGTTGGTTAAGTATAAAAATGTATATGTGCAAATTAGGGTTTTTAAAGTACTTAAGGAAAGTTATGTTTTCATGTGATGTTAATAACTTGTAAATCTTTTTATCATGGACATATGGACAAAGGGTGGACTAAGGACATTATTATATGTATGACATAGTATATAAAGAGTATTGGAAGACTTGTGATAAATTACTAAATAAGAAAGTACAAAAATCAAGTTTACAACATGTTTTTATGAAAAACCTCTAAATTTTCTGTTTGGATTCGACACACAACCTGGTCATATTATGTTTTTATAAGATAATACGTCTCATGACGATTCCAAAAAGCTAAGAAACTCGAAAAACGAACTAATAACGAAAAAATACGCTAATTACGAGTTATACGTTAATTAAACGGGTTTATAAAATAACTTTTATAAAAACAAGTTATAAAACTTCTACAAACAGAAGGTTTGATATTTTTTTAGATCACACATAATTTTAGGATTTCAAAATGAAAAGAATCGAAAATTTTCAATCGATAACGAAGGAGTTATGAAATACGCGAGTTTATGACAATAAATACTTTTATAAAACTATTTTTATAAAAGTTACTATTCATGACAGAAACTTCTATTTTGTAAACCTCATAAATAAGTATAACTTTCAATTACGAGAACGTGCTCGAAAGAATCGCTAAAAATGGAGCTATAACGAATAAAATATGCCATTTACGGGTTTTACGATAACTAAAACTATAAAAATAATTTTATAACTGGTGAACAGTAACTGTTCACCAGAGGACATGAAATACAAAAATGTCATATTTTGATACGTTATCTTAATACGAAAGCGTGGCCATAAGAAACACAAGAAACGGAGTTGAAACGTGAAAGTTGTGTCATTTTTACCAAAGGTATATTTATAAATGTATTAACTTTATAAAGATGATTTTACTAAAACGCTTAGATGGTGATTAGCTATATAGAATGATATATGATAGTAGTTACCCAATGTGATTAGTACTTATACGACCTATAATTGTTTAGGTTGCGTTCCGGCGTTTTAGTGACGCATTTTCACTTGTGAAGTATATTATTGATTAACTCACTCGAGATGAGTTCATAGCCTCACATTTTACATTTTACAATGATTTATATCTTTGTGGTGAGAACATGCTTTGTTTTATAATTGGACGCAAGTAACTTTGAAATACTTACTGTTTTAGATATTGTACACCATGCAATACTTACTGTTTTGAATATTTTATACTGGTATGCGTTTAATTACGCATACTTTTCACCATTAAAATCGGACTTAAATGACCAAAAACGTACCAAAAATACATTGTATTTGTATGTTTTCACTTATATTGTGCAGGAAACGGATATTCGACAAAAGGACGAAAAATCAAGCTAAAAATGACAAAACTGAGCACGGAATGGAAAAGCGTGGAAAAGACAAAGTCAAATCGAACCAAATAGTCAACCCCAACAAAGTTAAAGCCCAAAATGAAGTTGGAGGGCCTTTTCTGCCAACCCCTCAAAGTTGTAATACCACAAGGACGATGCATGCAATAACTCATATAACATTGAGGGACTAACTTTGCCAAGTCCTCCCAACTTTCATATTTCCATAAGGACTGAGTATGTAATCAACAAATAACACTTGAGGGGCTTGTTTTGCCAAAGTTTCAAACTGTTATAACTGACAAGGACCTTTCTTGCAAAACCACTATACACCATTGAGGACTTATTCTACCAATCCACAAAAACATCTTCCCTGCATAACAACACAAACAGACACACACCCTTCTTTCCCGCCAACACCATTTAGCACTATTCATCATCTCCCTCGACATTTCCTGCAACAAAACTACAAAACCCATAACTCCCATCTCACCCCACCTCACAAAACACCAAAAACACCTTGGCAATCCCCAAGAACCTCATTGGGCAACAAGATCAAAGGTTTGGATCAAATGACTTTGGGACCAAGGAAAAAGGATGTCTGAGGATTGCTTTATTTTCATTCATCAGACTTCCTTCCACCTCACCAAGAAAACACAACAAACACAGCACAAGGAAGCTCAATACCTATTATCTTAGTATAAATAGCATAGAATAGTCCCAAAATGTGTGTCGAATTTTTTAGTTTTCAAGGCAAAATCTTGTAACAAAAATCTTTGTACCAGTTTACTTATTGCATTTTTAATATACATGTCATTTAAATTCAGCTTTTAAATATCTTGTAATTTACATTTATGAAATTTACTGTTTTTCATTTAAATTCTTGTCAATCAACTCTTGTCTCTTAAACACTGTTTATTAAGCTCATTTATAAGCCTTTAAGAGATTAGAAGCTTATATATAAGCTTGTTTTATTTTTCTGTCAAAAAAATCCAAAAATCATAAAAAATTCAAAAAAAAGGGGAAGAAATCCAGCAAGGAGCAAGGTAAATTAAGGATGGCCATGGGTTTTAGAGCTTATGGTAAGCATTAGGATTTGATTTATAAGTTTTTCGAAAGCTTATTCACGCTTGCCAAAAGCATAGGAACCTTTTGTAAAGTTGTGATTGTATCTGCATGAACGTGGTTTTCTCTTTTTATATTTTTGTTTATTACCTTCTACTGTAGCTTTGCTTATTTCATGCTTTATTGTTGCTTATTCTGCTTATCTTACATTGTTATTTGCTTATTTGTTCTGTTTAAGCTTATCTGTCCTAATTTCATGTAATGTGCTATTTCTTTAAGTTTTCTTTTAAAACTGCCTTATTTGCCATCCAACTGCTTATTTCTTATTTGCTTATTTTACTGCTTATTTGATGTTTCTTTTTCCTCATTTTTACTTATCTTAGCTTACTTGTCATCTATTTTCCAAAATCTTTGCTTAAATCAGCAAGAGTCCGTTTAAAATTTGATTTAGGAAAATTAAGAGGGTGTTTGGCACAAGGTGTAAAATGGGTCAAAATGGTTTCAAAATAGTTTGGGATGGCTTATTTGATTAAGGTTTGTTTAGCTGCTTATTTTTGTGTTCTTCATGCATGTTTAAGTGTCTAATTTAAGCAGTGCAAGTGTCTAGTAGTTTGCTTTTCATTTTGTCACTTTTTGTTAAAAATTGCTAAGTGTTGAAAAATGAACAAATTGCTTTTTCATGTGCTTATTCTGGCTTATTGTGAATTTCAAAATGCTTTTTGATTGTTGGTATTTGTTCTTGTAAGTATAAGCTTAATCTGTTTTAAGGTTAGAAAGCCATAAGGATCTGTTTGATAGCTTATTTTTAAGCTAGAAAAGTCCCTTTTGGATTTTTGCTAGCAGTACTAACTTAAAGCTAGCAGTACTAACTTAAAGCTAGCAGTACTAACTCTAAGTTAGTACTGCTGAGTCCCCATTCTTGTTTTCTTAGTTTTTAAACTTTAAACATTCTCGTTTTAGGATTTTTCTTTAAAATTTCTTTTAATTTAGTAATTTAGGATTATTAGAACAAAAAAATCATTTAGGATTAAAATATTTGTTAATTAGGTTTTTAAGCCCAAGCGACTTTTACATTCCCTGTCTCATTATTAAGGTTTTAAATCATACTTTAATCGCTTTCGTTTTAGGTTTCTTTAAATTGTTTTTGCATTTTAATTAGAAAAATCTAATCTAAATCTTTGCCATTCAAACATCAAATATCAAACCGACTCTCGACTTTCCATTCACGCCTCGTTGGGACTACGACCCGGGAATATCATATACTACTCTCGGTTTCCATTTAATATGTTTAGATTATCCTATTATATTATAATTTTATAATATATATTGAAAGGGTCGTTTAAAATCGTGTCAACCATATACCATGCAATACTTGCTGTTGTGGATATTGTATACCATGCAATACTTACTGTTTTGGATAATGTAACCATCAATACTACTGTTTTGGAATTGTATACCATGCAATACTTGCTATTTGAAGTATAGTATACCATGCAATACTTACTGTTTTATTAATTATTGTATACAAGCATTATTAGCCTTTCAGGATATTTATACCATGCAATACACACTCTAAACAATTACGGTCCTACACTCATACATTTTACAAACCCATGAATTCACCAACATTATTGTTGACCGTTTTAAGCATGTTTTTCAGGGATCAATAAGGCACGAGGTGTAAGGGATACATTGGTGGTCGTTATTTTGGAAGTAAATTACATTAAAGATTTGGTTACATTACATTTGGGGAAAACATTGTTTTCGAACTATAATCTTTGTATCATTTAACAACAAACAAGTAAAGCTTCTGGCTTTTGTGACAAGTACTTTGCTAAATCCAATGTATCAATCCATTATTTTTTAAACGACACTTTTAAGGTTCGTCTTAATATTAACTTGTGCTATTGATCTATGAAATTAACATGCCCGCGGACCCATATTCCGTTGCGAACCCAATTTGGGGGTGGTTACAGATTTTTAATCAAGCCAAGGTATAGATGAAGCCAGTCAAATGTTTTGTTGGACTAATAACCATTTTCAACATGCATTAATACAAAGGGGGGTTTTTTTCCAACGGGAAAGCACATACACAAGATGTTGCATTAGTTGGTCTTACTAAGATGCTTACATGATTTCATATACATTGTTATATTATAGTACTACATTAATATAAAGGGCCTTACATATATATGCAAAGATGAGTTTGCATTTTTTTTGCATACTCTACAATGATTTATTTAAGGGTTATTTGTATAAATAGGGGAACATTCCTTTAGGCAAGGTAGCACTATAAGCTCGTAGGTCCTAAGCACTACATAAACATGTAAGCTACAATAGGATATCATACATCGTTCATCTTATGCCATGAGCGCACATTTCATATTACCAAAACATCACTCAAAACACTTTTATATTTGGAAGCGCGACGAAGATAACTAAAACAATTTTAATCTTATTACTCTCTGCATTTGAAGAAAAGGCTCCAAGAAAGCACCCAGAACCAGAACCACACCAGCAACAACAACCAACACCACATCTGTCACTAATGCCCAGCTTCAGGCAATGATTGACCAAGGTGTTACTGCTACACTGGCAGCACGTGATGCAAACAGGAATGGCGATGACAGCATACTTCGGGAACGGGTGTCAGAAGGACTGAACGCGTTGCTCGAGAATGTACATACCAAGAACTTTCATTAAGTGCAGACACTCTATATTTCAAAGGCACTGAGGGAGTTGTCGAACTAACTCAATGGTTTGAAAGGATGGAGAACTTGTGTATTCGCATAAGCCACTGCTCTGTATAGTAATCAGATACAAATTTTTTCACTTGTACTCTGTTTAAGCAGGTTCTTCTGACAGGAGGAATTCCCACGTTAGGAATGTTGGTCATGATGTTGCGTATGCAATGACTTGGACAGAACTGAAAAATAAAATGACCGACAAGTACTGTCCAAGAAACGAGATGAAGAAGCTTGAGGCTGAGTTGTGGAATTTGAAAGTAAAAGGTACCGACGTAATAGGGTACAGCCAACGTTTCCAGGAACTAGCATTGCTGTGTGTTCGAATGTTTCCTATTGCCCGACATGATTCACGGAAGTGTTGTGGCGTCAAAACCAAAAACCATGCAGGAAGCTACTGAAATGGCAACAAAGTTGATGGACAAAAAATTAGCACGCTTGCTGAACGTCAAGCTGATAATAAGAGAAAACTTGATAACAACAATCAAGCTCAACAACAATCCCCCAAGAGACAAAATGTGGCTCAAGCTTAGACGGCCGATGACTGAGTGAAAGGAAAGAAATGCTGAACTCTTCTATTGGCAACAGTGCAAGCTGCACACAATGGCCATGTACTGTAAAGTGCGGGAATTGCAAGAAGGTTGGCCACATGACCCGGGATTGTAGGAATCCTGCTGCCGCTAGGAATCAAAGAAACCTAACTTGCTATGAATGTGGAAATCAAGGGCACTACAGGAGTGATTGCCCCGAATTGAAGAATCAAAACCTTGGAAACCAAGCTGAAGGTACCAAAGCACGTGGAATGGTGTATGCCTTAGGAGGAGGAGAAACCGATCAAGACCTTAACAACATTGAAGATGAGATTGAAGCTTAAAAGAAAAAGTTGTCTCACTTTGCCTAGTAAACCCTAAGTTGGAACTAGCTTAGACCTTTATTTCCCTATGAGTTTCTCCGTGTATTTCTCTTAAACATCCGTTGTACGAATGATTTCAGATTATCTATCGAATCTATGTATTGTGAAATTTCTGCCAATCTACTCCAATTCTCTAATTATTCGTGTAAGTCATTCTAAAAATCATAACGCTATTTTGACGAAAATAAGCAATGCATCGTTAGTCCTCAATTATACATGACTTGATCAACTATGTATAATTCAGGAAGGACCATGCCAAAAGACAATTTTCTATTTATATCAAGTTTTGCGTGCGTATTCATAAAATGTAATCATCGCGAGAAACCAAACTGACAATAATAATCACTAAGTAAACTCTTACACCACCGTACTATATAAAGTCGACATCATTTTATACAAAAATCCTATGTCCAAAAGTCAAGACGCATCCCTAGTCACCCTAGGACGATCGACTAACAAGTTTACTCGCCATTAAGGAATA
Organism: Tanacetum coccineum; assembly: GCA_026074375.1. Taxonomy (NCBI): domain Eukaryota; kingdom Viridiplantae; phylum Streptophyta; class Magnoliopsida; order Asterales; family Asteraceae; genus Tanacetum; species Tanacetum coccineum. Next base: position 9,673 of record BQNB010015066.1, read on the forward strand.
TACCAATTCATCATTTTCGACGAATACGTAATACCGTAGAGCTTGGTAGTTACGACACCACCATAGGTATAAAGTCGAAAAAAATTTTGCCGAAAAAAGTTGTAAAGGAAGTTTTTCTAAAAGTGGATAGTTTTGCCGAAAAAAATTTATTAAAAAAAACGTTTGTGCATTAAATCGGTTTTTTGTGCATCAAAAATTCGTTTTTGTACCCAACTTCTTTTGACTTTTTGCATCAAAATTTTATTGCGCATCAAACTATAACAAGTCGAAAAATTTGTGCATCAAAATTTTTTTGTGCATCAAAATTTCTTTTTTTGCGCATTAAAAAAACGTATAAAAACTTAAAATTAGAAAAACTTCTTTTACAAAAGTTTTATGCACCAACATACCTGATTTAATAGAATTTTTTTAGAATTTTTCAAGAACTTTTTAAAAAAAAGTTTTCTTTTTATCCTTCTCACGAATATTTGTCTTTTTATTTTAACCTTCCTCTATATATATATATATATATATATATATATATATATATATGTATACATATCTATACTTCTATACTACTATATAAAGCATTTATAATGTGAGACCCATTAAAAATTAAGATAAGGAGGTGCAATCTTGACCATCCATCTCATTTTAGAGAATCACATCATAAAGTGACATGTGTCACATTTTGATTAAAAAATCACCTTTATTTTCAAATTGAAATATTTTTTTATCAATTTAATTTTATTAAGATCTGATTTCATCATATTTTTTAAAATTTTGTGCCCTTTATAATTTTTTTGTTTTTACATTTTTAGTGGGTTTATTTTATTTTGATTATATTTTTTACAACTTTAACCTTAATTAAATATAAACTTGATACGTTAAAACTATATATTTTCGAAGAGAGTGTTGTCTTTTTACATGCGAGAATGATGATGTTAATATGGTGTTGCGGGAAAGCTACGGAAAACCCAAACGAACACATACATTCAAAGTGTTGTGAAACGAAATTACTAAGCGGGTAAGAAATTGCGTAAAAAGTTACGTTAGTAAAGTTTTTATTGCCGCCGCTATGCGCGGGTAACTAACTAGTATATATATATATATATATATATATATATATATATATATATATATATATATATATATATACGTATATATATATACATACATATATATATATATATATATATATATATATATATATATATATATATATATATATATAATATATGTATGTATATAAATATGTTAAGTATGTATTATATGTATAATAAGTAATGTATATATATTAAGTATAATATGTATATATACGTGTATATATATATAGGGATGAGATCATGAGAAAACCTTATTTTGGTGGAAAACCCAGAAAACCTAGAAAAACCAAACAAATGCCCTAAAAAAAACAACAGAACCTAGTTTTTTAGGCATCTGTTTGATTTTTTTGGTTTGTACAGATTGTAAGATCGAGCCATATTTGCCAGAAAAAACAATTTTTAGCCTGAAAAAATTAGGGCATCTGTTTGGTTTTTTAGGGCATTTGTTTGTTTTTTCTAGGTTTTCTGGGTTTTCCACCAAAATTAGGTTTTCTCATGATCTCATCCCTTATATATATATACAGTATATATACATATATACATACAAATATAACAAACAATATATTATACATAAAAACAAAACATACATATATATGATACATAATATATATATAAATATATAACTATATAAATATATAAATAATAATAGTTAAATATATATAATGTATATATACGTATATACGTAAACGTAAATACGTATAGAATATATATATATACATATACATATAAATATATATATATATATATATATATATATATATATATATATATATATATATATATATATATATATATATATATATATATATATATATATATATATATATATATATATATATATATATATTATATATAAATATATATTAAATATATAATATACAAAGTTAGTTTACCCGCACTAAGTGGCGGCAATAAAAACTTTACTAACGTAACTTTTTACGCAATTTCTTACCAGCTTAGTAATTTCGTTTCACAACACTTTGAATGTATGTTCGTTTGGGTTTCTCGTAACTTTCCCGCAACACCAAATTAACATCGTCATTCTCGCATGTAAAAAAGACAACACTCTCTTCGAAAATATATAGTTTTAACGTATCAAGTTTATATTTAATTAAGGTTAAAGTTGTAAAAAATATAATCAAAATAAAATAAACCCACTAAAAATGTAAAAACAAAAAAATTATAAAGGGCACAAAATTTTAAAAAATATGATGAAATCAGATCTTAATAAAATTAAATTGATAAAAAAATATTTCAATTGATCGCGCGAGCGCGCGTGTGAGTCGAGAGATTTTAATCAAATGTGTCACATGGCACTTTTATGGATGTGATTCTCCTAAAATGATATGGATGATCAAGATTGGCACCACCTTATCGTAATTTTTAATGGTTCTCACATTTATAATGCTTTATATAGTATTAATAAGAAGTATAAATATGTATACATTCCTATATATATATATTTATATATATAATATAATATAGAGGAAGGTTAAAATAAAAAGACAAATATTCGTGAGAAGGATAAAAAGAAAAACTTTATTTTAAAAAGATCTAGAAAAATTCAAACCAATTCTATTAAATCAGGTAAAGTTGGTTCATAAAACTTTTGAAAAAGAAGTTATTCTAATTTAAGTTTTTATACGTTTTTTTTAATGCCAAAAAAGAAATTTTTTGATGACAAAAAAATTTTGATGCACCAAATTATTTCGACTTGTTATAGTTATTGATGCCAATAAAATTTTGATGCAAAAAGTCAAAAGAAGGTGGGAAACAAAACAACTAATTTTGATGCACAAAAAACCGATTTAATGCACAAACGTTTTTTTCATAATTTTTTTTCGGCAAAACTATCCACTTTTAGAAAAACTTCCTTTACAACTTTTTTCGGCAAAAAATTTTTCGACTTTAATACTATGGTGTGTCGTAACTTCCAATCCCCTACTTATAACTATTCGTCGAAAATGATGAATTGTATATCCTAATGCGAGTATACTGTCTTAATCGCTCGTCCTAGGACTAGGGATGCTCTATGACTTTTGGACATAGGATTTTTGTATAAAATGATGTCGACTTTATAAAGTACGTGGTGTAAGAGTTTACTTAGTGATTATTATTGTCAGTTTGGTTTCTCGCGATGATTACATTTTATGAATACGCACGCAAACCTGAAATAAAATAAAAAATTGGTCTTTTGTGCATGGTCCTTCCTGAATTATACCCCCCATAGTTGATCAAGACATGTAAAATTGAAGGACTAACGATGCATTGCTTTTTCGTCAAATAGCGGTTATGATTTTATAGAATGAACTTACACGAATAATTAGAGAATTGGGAGTAGATTGGCAGAATTTTCACAATACATAAATTCGATAGATAATCTGAAATCATTCGTACAATGGATTTTTAAGAGAAATACAACTAGAACTCCGAGGGAAATAAAGTCTAAGATAGTTTCAACTTAGGGTTTACTAGGCAAAGCGAGACACCTTTTCACTAATAAGCTTCAATCTCATCTTTCAAAGTTGTTAAGGTCTTGAATCGTGTTTTCTCCTCCTCCTAAGGATACACCAATTCCACGTGCATTTGGTACCATCAGCTTGGTTTCCAAGGTTTTGAATACTTCAATTACGTGTCAATCCTCCAGTAGTGCCCATGATTTTCGACATCATAGCAAGTTAGGTTTCTTTGGATACTACTGCAGCAGGATACCACAATCCCGGACATGTGCCAACTTCTGCAATACCCAGCACTTACAGTAATGCCCATTGTGGTGCAGCTTGCACCTGTTGCACAATGGAAGAGTTCCAGCATACTCTTTCCTTTCACCAGTCCCATCGGCATAAGCTTGAGCCACATTTTGTCTCTTGGGGGATTGTTGTTGAGCTTGATTGTTGTTATCAAGTTTTCTCTTATTCTCAGCTTGACGTTCAGCAAGCGTGCTAATCTTTTTGTCCATCAACTTTGTTGCCATTTCAGTAGCTTCCTGCATGGTTTTTGGTTTTGACGCCACAACACTTCCGTGAATCATGTCGGGCAATAGGAAACATTCGAACACACAGCAATGCTAGTTCCCTGAACGTTTGTTTGTACCCTATTATGTCGGTACCTTTTACTTTCAAATTCCACAACTCAGCCTCAAGCTTCTTCATCTCGTTTCTTGGACAGTACTTGTCGGTCATTTTATTTTTCAGTTCTGTCCAAGTCATTGCATACGCAACATCATGACCAACAATCCTAACGTGGGAATTCCACCACGTCAGAGCACCTGCTAAAAGAGTACAAGTGCAAAACTTGATCTGATTCTCTACAGAGCAGCGGCTAGCGAAAACACAAGTCTCCATCCTTTCAAACCATTGAGTTAGTTTCTTCAACTCCCTCAGTGTCCCCCCCCTTTGAAATATAGAGTGGCACTATCATGAATCTTGGTAAGTACATTCCTCGGCAACTCTTTCAGTCCTTCTGACACCCGTTCCCGAAGTATGGCTGTCATCGCCATTCCTGTTTGCATCACGTGCTGCCAGTGCAGAAGTAACACCTTGGTCAATCATTGCCTGACGCTGGGCATTAGTGACAGATGTGGTGTTGGTTGTTGTTTCTGGTGTGGTTCTGGTTCTGGGTGCTTTCCTTGGAGGCATTATCTTCAAAATCAGAAGAGTAATAAGATTAAATTAGTTTAGTTATCTTCGTCGCGCTTCCAAAAATAAAGTGTTGTGAGATGATGTATGGTAAATATGAATGTGCGCTCATGGCATAAATGAACGATGGTAAGATATCATACTTGCTAGCTTAATGTTTATGTAGTGCTTAGGACCTACGAGCTTATAGTGCTACCTTGCCTAAAGGAATGTTCCCCTATTTATATAAATAACCCTTATAAAAATAATTGTAGAGTATGCGAAAGAATGCAAACTCATCTTTGCATATATATGTAAGGCCCTTATATTAATGTACGTACTATAATATAAACATGTATATGAATCATGTAAGCATCTAGTAAGACCAACTAATGCAAACAACTAGTGTATGTGTTTCCCGTGAAAAACCCCTTTGTATTAATGCAATGTTTGAAAATGGTTATAGTCCAACAAAACATTTGACCTGGTTCTCTATAACCTTGGCTCTGATTACCAATCTGTAACACCCCCAAAATGGGTCGCAGCGGAATATGGGTCCGGGGCGTGTTACTTCATAGATCAATAGCACAAGATATATAAGAACGACCTTAAAAAGTGTCGTTAAAAAAATGATACATTGGATTTAGCAAAGTACTTGTCACAAAAGCCAGAAGCTTTACTTGTTCGTTGTTAAATGATACAAAGATTATAGTTCGAAAACAATGTTTTCCCCAAATGTAATGTAACCAAATCTTTAATGTAATTTACTTCCAAAATAACGACCACCAATGTATCCCTTACACCTCGTGCCTTATTGATCCCTGAAAAACATGCTTAAAACGGTCAACAATAATGTTGGTGAATTCATGGGTTTGTAAAATGTATGAGTGTAGGACCGTAATTGTTTAGAGTGTGTATTGCATGGTATACAATATCCAGAAAAGCTAATAATGCATGGTATAACAATATACAAACACTTAAGTATGCATGGGTATACTATAATGTTAAAATAGCAAGTATTGCATGGTATACAATATCCAAAACAGTAAGTATTGCATGGTATACAATATCCAAAACAGTAAGTATTGCATGGTATACAATATCCACAACAGCAAGTATTGCATGGTATATGGTTGACACGATTTTAAACTACACCTTTATATATATAATAAAATATATATAATAAGGATAATCTAAACATAATCAATGAAACCGAGAGTAGTATATGATATTCCCGGGTCGTAGTCCCAACGAGGCGTGAATGGAAAGTCGAGAGTCGGTTTGATATTTGATGTTTGAATGGCAAAGATTTAGATTAGATTTTTCTAATTAAAATGCAAAAACAATTAAGGAAAACCTAAAAACGAAAGCTATTAAAGATTTAAACCTAAAATGAGACGGGAATGTAAAAGTGCGAGCTTAAAAACCTAAATTATCAAAAATTTAATCCTAAATGATTTTTTTTGTTCTAATAATCCTAAATTACTAAATTAAAAGAAATTTTAAAGAAAAATCCTAAAACGAGAATGTTTAAAGTTTAAAAACTAAGAAAACAAGAATGGGGACTCAGCAGTACTAACTTAGAGTTAGTACTGCTAGCTTTAAGTTAGTACTGCTAGCTTTAGGGTTAGTACTGCTAGCGAAAATCCAAAAGGGACTTTTCTAGCTTAAAAATAAGCTATCAAACAGATCCTTATGGCTTTCTAACCTTAAAACAGATTAAGCTTATACTTACAAGAACAAATACCAACAATCAAAAAGCATTTTGAAATTCACAATAAGCCAGAATAAGCACATGAAAAAGCAATTTGTTCATTTTTCAACACTTAGCAATTTTTAACAAAAAGTGACAAAATGAAAAGCAAACTACTAGACACTTGCACTGCTTAAATTAGACACTTAAACATGCATGAAGAACACAAAAATAAGCAGCTAAACAAACCTTAATCAAATAAGCCATCCCAAACTATTTTGAAACCATTTTGACCCATTTTACACCTTGTGCCAAACACCCTCTTAATTTTCCTAAATCAATTTTTAAACGGGGGGGGGGGGGGGGGGGGGGGGGGGACCCGGGGGAAAAGGGGGGGGGGGGGAATGAGGGGGTGGGGAGGGACTCTTGCTGATTTAAGCAAAGATTTTGGAAAATAGATGACAAGTAAGCTAAGATAAGTAAAAATGAGCAAAAAGAAACATCAAATAAGCAGTAAAATAAGCAAATAAGAAATAAGCAGTTGGATGGCAAATAAGGCAGTTTTAAAAGAAAACTTAAAGAAATAGCACAATAACATGAAATAAGGACAATAAGCTTAAACAGAACACAAATAAGCAAATAACAATGTAAGATAAGCAGAATAAGCAACAATAAGCATGAAATAAGCAAAGCTACAGTAGAAATAAACAAAAATATAAAAAGAGACTTACAAAAGGTCCTATGCTTTTGGCAAGTGAATAAGCTTTCGAAAAACTTATAAATCAAATCCTAATGCTTACCATAAGCTCTAAAACCCATGGCCATCCTTAATTTACCTTGCTCCTTGCTGGATTTCTTCCCCTTTTTTTTTGAATTTTTTATGATTTTTGGATTTTTTTGGTTTTTTTTGACAGAAAAATAAAACAAGCTTATATATAAGCTTCTAATCTCTTAAAGGCTTATAAATGAGCTTAATAAACAGTGTTTAAGAGACAAGAGTTGATTGACAAGAATTTAAATGAAAAACAGTAAATTGCATAAATGTAAATTACAAGATATTTAAAAGCTGAATTTAAATGACATGTATATTAAAAATGCAATAAGTAAACTGGTACAAAGATTTTTGTTTACAAGAAATTTGCCTTAAAACTAAAAAATTCGACACACATTTTGGGACTATTCTCTCTATTTATTACTAGAAGTAGTATTGAGCCTTCCTTGTGCTTTGTATTGTTGTGTTACCTTGGTGAGAGAAACATAAAAGCTATCTCAGCCATCCTTTTTGCCTAGGTCCCGAAAGTCATTTGATCCAAGACATTGATCTGGTTTCCCATGAGTTCTTGGGGATTGCCAAGTGTTTTTGGTGTTTTTGTGAGTGGGTGAGATGGGAGTAATGGGTTTTGTAGTTTTGTTACAGGAAAGGTCGAGGGGGATGATGAATAGTGCCAAATGGTGTTGGCGGGAAAGAAGGGTGTATGTCTGTTTGTATTGTTATGCAGGGGAGATGGTTTTATGGATTGGCAGAATAAGTCCTCAATGGTGTATAGTGGTTTTGCAAGAAAGGTCCTTGTGGGTTATAACAGTTTGAAACTTTAGCAAAACAAGCCCCTCAAGTGTTATTTGTTGATTACATACTCAGTCCTTATGGATATATGCAAGTTGGGAGGACTTGGCAAAGTTAGTCCCTCAATGTTATATGAGTTATTGCATGCATCGTCCTTGTGGTATTACAACTTTGAGGGGTTGGCAGAAAAGGCCCTCCAACTTCATTTTGGGCTTTGACTTTGTTGGGGTTGACTATTTGGTTCGATTTGACTTTTGTCCTTATCCACGCTTTTCCATTCCGGGCTCTTATTTGTCGTTTTAGCTTGATTTTTCCGTCCTTTTTCAGAAGTACCGTTTTCCTGCACAATATAAGTGAAAACATACAAATATATTGTATTTTTGGTACGTTTTTGGTCATTTAAGTCCGATTTTAATGGTGAAAGGTATGCGTAATTAAACGCATACCAATATACAATATTCAAAACAGTAAGTATTGCATGGTGTACAATATCCAAAACAGTAAGTATTTCAAAGTTACTTGCGTCCAATTATAAAACAAAGCATGTTCTCACCACAAAGATATAAATCATTGTAAAATGTAAAATGTGAGGCTATGAACTCACCTCGAGTGAGTTAATCAATAATATACTTCACAAGTGAAAATGCGTCACTAAAACGCCGGAATGCAACCTAAACATATTAAGTCATAAGTACTAATCCATGGTAAGCACTATCATATATCATTCTATATAGCTAATCACCATCTAAGCGTTTTAGTAAAATCATCTTTATAAAGTTAATACATTTATAAATATACCTTTGGTAAAAATGACACAACTTTCACGTTTCAACTCCGTTTCTTGTGTTTCTTATGCCCACGCTTTCGTATTAAGATAACGTATCAAAATATGACATTTTTGTATTTCATGTCCTCTGGTGAACAGTTATAAAATTATTTTTATAGTTTTAGTTATCGTAAAACCCATAAATGGAATATTTTATTCGTTATAGCTCCGTTTTTAGCGATTCTTTCGAGCACGTTCTCATAATTGAAAGTTATACTTATTTATGAGGTTTACAAAATAGAAGTTTCTGTCATGAATAGTAACTTTTATAAAAATAGTTTTATAAAAGTATTTATTGTCATAAACTCGCGATTTCTACCTCCTTCGTTATCGATTGAAAATTTTTATTCTTTTCATTTTTGAAATCCCTAAATATGTGGTGATCTAAAAAAAATATCCAAACCTTCTGTTTGTATAAGTTTTATAACTTGTTTTTATAAAAGTGATTTTATAAACCCGTTTAATTAACGTATAACTCGTAATTTAGGCGAATTTTTTCGTTATTAGTTCCATTATTCATTTTTCATAGCTTTTTGGAATCTCATGATACGTAATAATTTACAAAAACAAATATGACCAGTTGTGTAGTCGAAAGCCAACAGAAATTTAGAGGTGTTTTCATAAAACATGTGTAAACTGATTTTTGTACTTTCCTCATTTAGAATTTATCACAAGTCCTTCAATACTCTTATATACTATTCATACATATTAAAGCCTTAGTCCCACCCTTTGTCCAAATTCCATGAGAAAAAGATTTACAATTATTAACATCACATGAAAACATAACTTCCTTAAGGACTTGTAAAAAACCCTATTATCACAAATACATTTTTATACTTAACCAACAAGGTACAACACTTATAACTTCCATATTATATCATAATATTGAAAACAACATCATAAGCATATTAATAAGTGTACAAAATGAAAACACAAGTAAAAACTCTTTTTACATGTTTAAAAGTCCTAAATGGGTGATTATTCTACATAGAACAGAATGATACTCCATAAAATCATAAATGTAAAACCATATAGGTTTTAGATATCCTATAATATAGTATGATGATGGAAAACACAATCTAAACCCTTGTTTAGATTACAAACATAAGCTTACACAACTTGAAACCCTAGTTTTCCAAGAAAACCCCAATCTTACACTTCATCTATCACACTTGTAAAGGTTAACCAATCTTGAAATTCACCTGGGACATCTTAGATATGTAGTAGAGTGTGTTTAAATGTTAGAAAATAAATTAAGTATGGATGGTTTTATGGTGATGGATGTTGGCCGTGGCCTATAAGGGTGACAAAGGGAGTATTTTTGTGTTTTACACTTAAGGAAAATGAGTATGTGTGTTTACTTCAACTAGAGAATGTCTTATATATCCTAAGACTAGTCTAAGGAACATCAAGAGTAAATTAGGGAAGTCTTGGTCAAAGTATTTAAAAAATTGCAAAGAATAATATCTAATTATCTAGATGTCTTATATGTAAAGAACATCCCATGAAAGTTAGGAGATGTGTTATTGTAGATTGCATATCTATGTAATCTTCACATACATACTTTTGCGTTATTAGTTTCGTTTTTCGAGTTTCTAGCATTTTGGAATACGTGCATGAGACGTATTCTCATTTGAAAAACATAATATGACCAGTTATGTGTCGAATCCCAACAGAAAATTTAGAGGTTTTTTCATAAAAACATGTTGTAAACTTGATTTTGTAGGTACTATCTATTTAGTAATTTATCACAAGTCTTCCAATACTCTTTATATACTATGTCATACATATAATAATGTCCTTAGTCCACCCTTTGTCCATATGTCCATGATAAAAAGATTTATAAGTTATTAACATCACATGAAAACATAACTTTCCTTAAGTACTTTAAAAACCCTAATTTGCACATATACATTTTTATACTTAACCAACATGGTACATCACTTATACTTCCATTATATCATAATATTAACAACATCATAACATATGTAGAAGTGTACAAAATGATAATCACAAGTAAAAACTCTTTTTACATGTTTAAAAGTCCTAAATGGTGAATACTGCAACATATCACATATAAACTAGCAATAAAAACTAAATTTAAATCCATAAAGGGTTATTAGATAACCATATCATTAATGTATGATGACGAAAACACAATCTAAACCCTTGTTTAGATTACAAACACAAGCTTACACAACTTGAAACCCTAGTTTTCCAAGAAAACCCCAATCTTACACTTTCTTGCTTCAACACTTGTAAAGGTTTAACCAATCCTTGAAATCACCTTGGGACATCTTAGATATGTTTTGTAGGAGTTTGTGTAAATGTTAGAATAAATTTTGTATGGATGGTTTAAGGTGATGGATGTTGTCCGTGGCCTATAGGGTGACAAAGGGATAATTTTGTGTTTTACACTTAAGGCAAATGATTAGTGAGTTTTTACTTCAAACTAAGAATTCTTATATATCCTAGACAATTCAAGAACATCACGATAAATTAGTGGAAGTCATGTCAAAGTATTTTGAAAGTCTTGGCAAGAATTAATAACTAAATATCTAGATGTTCCTATATGTAGAGAACATCCCATGAAAGTTAGGAGATGTGTTTTGTAGAGCATATCTATGAAACCTTTCACATACAAAAAATTCCGGGGGGGGACACATGGACCTAATGGATGAAGTTATTTTTCAAAATTTTAGTATATGAGTATAAAAAGTGGGTATTTGATTTGAAAGCGTAAAAAGTTTGGTGTTCCGGTAATGCCCTAAAAGAATTTATCGTGAAACGTAACACTTTAACGTACCGTAAAAATAAAACATAAAGCTAATAATTATCCTCAAAATAATTATTTAATACTTGTCTGACATAAACATTAACTGGTTTGACGCCTGTTTACGTTGAATGATTAAATTTAACTTACGCGATTTAACCTAATGACGCAAAATAAAAGCGAACGCGTACAATACCAAAAATAAATAGTGAATTTATTGATGATGTAAATGACCCTAGAACACAGGGTGTTATAATTACCCTTTTTACAGATGATAAGATAAGTACCAGAGTGACAGTAACACTCTGATGTGTCGTTGTGTCTAGGTATTATTTATTATCAAGTTTTACTATTTATATTTTTTCGAATATACCTAAAACAACACTAACGGGCAGTGTACCCGATCAGTTGTAGTTTCGTTGGTAAGTAGGGTGTCGATCACTAAGAGAAAGAGAGAGAGAGAGTTAATACTTAAGTCAATCAGTATTTTAGTTGTCCAAGTTAGTCCTAATTTATTCTATGACCTAAGTTAAACCTAAAACTAACACAGAAGGGGGTTTTTAGCCTGAGAGACTGGCACGAGTTTTGGTTTGCCTAGACTAAGATTGGGCATTTAACACACACAAGCCGATATTTAGAAGATAGAGAAGCGGTCAAGCCTATTGTAAGGAAAACGTATAAACCATATTTATTCTAATAAAATGCAAGTTTTAGTTTATAAGTGCAATGATTGTCTTATCTCGTTGTTGATATATCATTCCTAGATTTAGGCGGTACTTCTTCCTAAAACCTAGACATGGAAATTCTGTCACAATTAACCACATCGCATAAAGCAATCGCGGTTGATTTTAATCTATCTTAGAAGACAATAATGGTGATCTGACTGAATCCTAGCTCATCGAGACTTTACTAACTTACTACTTAACGACTCTTTATATACTAGTAGTCCACTGTCCAGATCTTTACCTAAAGAATCAGAACGTTATTTGTTGATCCTAGGTCACCTGCTAGTCCAACTTATTCACTAAACCAAAGGCAAAAACAAGTTAATATTTATGATCCTATTACTCTAAATATATAAATTGAAATATGGAGAGCTATCCCAACATCTAGTCTACTTTGTTCGTTTTCTAGATCCAGTTGAATGATAAGTGTAGGTCCATGACAATCGTGTAATATCTGATATATTAACCACGAGACCCATTTGGATAACTAATAACATCATTTGTACTTTTTAACGTTTATAAATCTTATTAGAAATGAATCAAAGATTTACAAGTGCACCCGGTTGTTTGCGAACCAACAACCGGGATATTAAATGACAAATAAAACTCTCATTGTTCATAGCTTTGCTTATGAACCAATGGGAGGAGAACCCTATCACTATAATATTACATTGTGTGTTTTCTGTGTAAGAATCCTTAACATATCTCTATACAAATGTGCACTATATATAGGATAGGAAAGGCAAAGCTTCCAAGAAAAGCTTTTAATAAAGTACTAAAGCAAATAGTTATTTTAACTATTTGCTTTATAGCTACCTAGTACTTTATAACTACTCATGTACCTTTTTGTCTTCCTTGCTTTTTGCATTTAGGAAGTTCTCGCCAATACCTTCATGTCTTCACTTCAGAGATGGTCTTCGGGAGTCAGTGAGCCATTTGCCAATACTCATTGACTCCATCGTCCTGATCTTGGTTCTTTCTTCACTCGCTGAGGTCCGCCTCAGGTTATGAAGATCCCTTTCTTCTAGACTCTGAAGAACATCTTGAGGATGACTCGCTGAACTTATTTAAGTTCAACGACTTATTTTCTACTTAGGATAAATTTCATACAAATTCTGTACAATGGACAATTAAGCTCTGAATTAGCCCAACAATCTCCCCCTATTTGAATAGAAATATAGCCCAAGTCAATTAGTAGTAAGTGAGCATAAAGGCTTCTTCTTACATACTAAGTTACAACAAAAAAACAATGATACAAAAATAAATACAGGTTCTTTGTTGTTGTAGTTGCCAAAAGAACAGAAGACTTTAAACATTTGAAATCAGTTAACCTTTTAACCTTTTGACATCATGTTAATATCGGTTCAGGCACATAGGTTGTAGTCTTCATAAAGTCAGCAACTGGGTTTAGTGAACTGGTTCAATCAGGTTCGGTGGTTCAGAGGGTAGGTCCATTGACCAATCATGTTCAGCTAAATTTTTATGTAAGAAGTGGGATCGGCTCACTACATATTGTTAATTAGTGAATATAACTTATGGTGAACAGTCACATGTCTCCTCAATCCAGTGAACAAAGAATGGAAGCCCACTATTATACTTAAATCTGAACTTGCCCACTAGCTGATGGTTTTAATCAGCTTCTTGAGATTATTCGACCCGTATCAGCTGAGCCCGTATCCATCTAAACCATTCCTCCTCAGCTTCGCTAATTTTCCAACCACTGACACTGACCCTTGTTCATTCTCGGCCCTTTTCCGTTCTTTACAAACACAACCCCCATTCACCATATCAGTTACACCTTTACAAGTTCATCATGTCATCAAACTGCCCAATAACAAACACCCTTATATCTTAGTTTCTCACAACACAACAATTCATTTTTATCTTAGCCATAAACCCTATTAACAACACTTTTCCTACTGATTTTCAATCAGTTTTTTCAAGTTATAACTAATAATCATCTTAATGCATCAGTTTCTAAAACTAAACAATCTTAATCCATTTCCAGATTGACAAAGCTCCCGCTGTAGTCGGGTGGTTATTGAGGGTTGGAAAGAGTTTAGTTTTGATATCAGAAAGGCATGTTATGGTTTGGTTTCGTTATGGGTTGTTATGTTAAGATATGAATATGATTTGATGTCGTGATCTTGTGTGTGTTTGTGGTTTGGGACGAGATTTGTGAAATTGATTTTGAGTTGGTGTTTTTTGTTGTTTTTGGTGTTTTGATTTGTGTGAGTGGATGTTTTGTGTGTGTTTGTTTTGTATTGTGAGAGTGACATTGTTTGAGTGTATGGTGGGGTGCTTATGTGATGAGAGAGGTTTATCATTGAAGTTCTTATCAGGAGTGTGTCTTTGAAGTTCTTATCAGGAGTGTGTCTTTCTCCCCCTCAAAAATGCTTCTCGAGTCGCAATTTTTGAAGGCTTTACACACTGATATTTTTCACCATTTTTAGGGATTGAATCCCTTGATAGAATTGCTTCGATACTAAGGTTTGATCCTTAGTTTTTTATGGGTGGTTGAATACCCATGTTTCGCCTCAAGTTGAAACCTTGTGGCTTGACCAACTTAGTTGGCACTATAGTTTTTGGCAAACTATCAACCATCAACGGATTTGTTGATTCTTTACCGGTAGCCGTTTGCTCCGGAATAGCCAATTCTTTCTTGCTGTTTAGGCATGGTAAATTAATTACCATTTTTGGTGCGGTGGTTAAACCGACATTGATGAACTTTCAGCATTATGGCTATCATGTTCATGGATTTGTGATGCTTTAGCCGTAAGGCAGTGAGATTCTTCTTTTCTGTTCTGATTTTACTCGGATTAGTCTAAGCTTTAAGTTTAGCCGAAGCTCTTTTAACCCAAAACTCCAAACTAAGTTGTTGTCCACTGATGTTTAATCAGTTTCCCTTCCCAAGTTGAACAAACTTTTTTGAGTTTTCCCGTAACTATTTTCATTACATTTGAACAAAACAGTTTATATGTTTCTAAACCAAAATGTTAAAAGAGGAAAAACACACCTCTTTGGTTCAGCGGGAGTGGATCAGAGGGATCAGGATCAGAGGTTCTGATGTTCAGCGATTTTAGATCAGGGGATCGCTTGCTCAGGGGTTGATTCAGCTTCAATGATTGGTTCTACTTCAGCTCAGGGGTTAAACCCACTTATCAGCTGGGTACACATTCCCTCTGATGTTTTGACCAACTGACCTCGTCTTAAGCACAGTCCATGTCATCGCTACCTATAGGCTATTCCATCAGCTCCTCATACACCATGTTCAGATTAAAAGCCTTCTTAAGCTGCTAGTAGTACAGCTGTGCTAGTGATGATTAATGCTGCCCAATCAAAGTAAGTGTTGCAGGATAATTTTAATGAAAATAATACTAAGTTGCTTAAGACTGATAGGTGAATGTTACGACTGCTAGTACAAATTCCTACTGCTAGAAAAGATACTACTGCTAGAGGAAGTTACTACTGCAGTGGAAGTTTAAGACTTCTCATGACTTAGATAAAAAACTTTTGCCCCTTTAAAGTTAGTTACTACAAGCTAGTACAAAAAGTTACTACTAGTTAATATAACTAATTGAAATTAAATGAAAAAAAGATAATAAGAAAAGAAAATGAAGAAGAAAAAAAGAAAAGACCAGAAAGAAAAAGCAGAAATATAAAACAAGGAATTTGGATATGAAAAGTGAAAAAACAAATAAAAAAAAAGCATAAGACAAAGATTGAAACCAATGATATACGCTCTCCAATTTGCAAAGAGAATGGAACAACATGAAAAAAAAGAAAAAAAACAATAAAGCACAAGATCAGAAAGACATAGCAAGGTGAAATGACTGATATCTAGAACTCCCCCTCAATTCTCCACCCCCTCCACATTCCCCCCCCCATCCTCTCCACCCCCCCTCGAAATCCGCCCTCCCCCCCATGCCCTCCTCCCCCCCCCTTCTTCTCCCCCTCCCCCCCCCCCCTCCCCCTGCCATTGTTGGATGGGGGGGGTGGGGGTGGGGGGGGGGTTTTTAACACACACTCCTCCCGCCCTTTCCATTCCCCTCATTCTCAGATCTCCCGCCCCCCCACCCCACCCGTCCTCCATTCCCCCCACCACCTCATGCTCCATCACACCTGAGAACTCAACCCCATGCCCCCCCCCGCACCTCCCCCCACTAAAGAAACGAACCCCACCACCTCCCCCATTCACTCCAACTCCCCCTTCCCCCCTCTCCCCATTCGATGTACCCACCCTCATCCACCCCCCCCCCCCCTGTTCCCCCCCCATTCCCTCTCCCCCTTCCCATCCCAATACCCTCCCCCCCCTTTTTCACAATCCCTCTCCCCCCCCACCCCCCCGACTGGCTCCCTTCCCCCTCCCCCCCCCAGCGACCCCTCCCCCACATCCCTCACCCAATACACATCTATCAAGCCCCCCGTCACCACCCCGCACCCCTAACCCCCCCTCCCCCCCGTGAATGTGGTGGAGGTCATTGCACGCGCCCCCTCTCTTCTAAGCCCCCCGCCGCCATCCTCCCCTCCCCCTCCCCTTCCCCCCTCCGAAATCTCCTCCCCCCTACCTACCCCCCTAACCACCATGAACAACCCCCCCCTCCCCCTAGCCACCCTCGCATCACAATTAAAACAACCGTCAGCAACCATTCACCTACCCCTCCCCCCCCCCCACCTAGCCCCCCTATCACCTTATAGCACATACGCCCCATTTGTCCCGCCTGATCCCGATCATCCCCCGCCCCTGTCGTCCCCCCTCCCCCCTCCCCCTCCCCGCTTGCCCGTGCCATCACACCCGGTTTCCCCCCCCCTCCCCCTCCTTTCCCCGCAAAAACCCATACGACGACTACCACCATACACCCTCCCTCTTGACCTAAACAGCAGCTAACTTAGATACAAGCTTCACTAACAAAGAATAAATTGCTGCTGATTAAGTAATTACTGCTTATTTGATATAGAAATTAGAATTATGTTAAAAGGCTATTAAAAGATATAAGTTAGAATAAATAAGAATTACTTATGAAAGTATAAAAAAGTCAATTAGGACCCCTGGTATATAAAAGGAGTCCAATGGCATACAGATTAATATATACCAATATCCCATATCACTAGAAAAAAAACGATCAATCGTAGATAATCATAGCTTCAAGGTTTTGTAATTCCTAATACTATAAAGAGTATTCGTATAGTTTCATGTAAAATAAATAAGAGCTATAATGTTTATTAATTATATGTTCTTAGATTTTACTGTATCATTAAGATTCATCTTAATATTAAAGATTTAGATTTCGCATAATCTTTAATACACACAAACACAAATTTCAACTATAGTTTGTGTTTTAGATTAATCTAATATATCTTAATCCATATACAAGCTTAAGAATTTGAACTATTGAATTGGATCAACAAGTGGTATCAGAGCATGTTTTGAGAAGCTGTATCTAGAAGAAACTGTTAAAGGATAAAAGGGTGATGTTTTCTTTATGAGGACTTTACTCTTCATCATATCCATCCAAAATTCTTGTTATCACACCAAGCCTTATAAACTTGAGCCCTTGATTTAGTACCAACGAATCAAAAAATTGAGGATTGCTAAGGTGGCGTTTGTTGTTTTATGGGGTGGGGTTATGTTGGGATGGTGATGGGTTTGTCGTGGGGTTGCAGGGGGTCAGGGGAAGATGACCCTGTTTAGGCAAAAACGGCACGAAGGTTGAAATGGAGGATTGTAACTGTTTTGGTGATACAAGGTAAAGGTTTAGGGAATACACTTTTGGTCCCCCAGTTTGATAAGTGATATAACATGGACAGTCCTTGTGGACTATCCATGTTAGTCCTTATGGTGATATAAGACTAACAACAGTAATGGTTGGCTGTTAAGTCTTAACATGCCATTGGCTTGTTGGGCTGTTAATAGCAGTTGGGCCAGATTTGTATTTTGGGCCTAAAAGCTTTAAAAGGCTTATAACTTGTCTTCACATGAATTAATGGGCTGACCCGACCTATTAGATGGGTACGGGTGAGCCCATTAAGCATTTCTTTGGTTTCGGCTCGTATCTTTTTCGTTATAAATCGGTTTTTCGAGTTTCTTACCTTTTTGGAATCGTCATGAGACGTACTATCTTTATAAAACACAATATGGCTGTCACAAAATATGAACCAAAACAGCCCCTTTATATCTTTTATATAACTAATTATATAAACTTGTTTTTATATACTTTTCAATCTAATAAAATATCACAAGTTTTCCACAACCTTTTATATCATATGTCCTACATATATAATGTCTATACTTTGTCCATGAGTCCATATTATCAAGATCACAAGTGTAAGTTTATTTTTCATGATTAAAGTTTCCTAATGGTGATTTTTCTATATAGAACATATATGTACATAAAATGATAAATGTAAAGTTATAAAGAGTTTTAGATAACCTTAGGATGATGTATGATGATAAAAACAAAAATCTAAACCCTTGTTTAGCAATAAAACCCTAGCTTCCACACTTAGAAAACCTTAATCCAAACCAAAACCCTAATCTTACACTTTCTTGCTTCAACACTTGTAAAGGTTTAACCAATCCTTGAAATCACCTTGGGACATCTTAGATATGTTGTAGGAGTGTGTGTAAATGTTAGAAATAAATTTTGTATGGATGGTTTATGGTGATGGATGTTGGCCGTGGCCTATAAGGGTGACAAAGGGAGTATTTTTGTGTTTTACACTTAAGGAAAATGAGTATGTGTGTTTACTTCAACTAGAGAATGTCTTATATATCCTAAGACTAGTCCAAGGAACATCAAGAGTAAATTAGGGAAGTCTTGGTCAAAGTATTTGAAAGTCTTGCAAGAATTAATAACTAAATATCTAGATGTTTCTATATGTAGAGAACATCCCATGAAAGTTAGGAGATGTGTTTTGTAGATGCATATCTATGTATCTTCACATACATATCCGGACACATGGACCTATTGGTGATGTTATTTTGCAAAATTTGGGTATTGGGTATAAAAGTGGGTATTTGTTGAAGCGTAGAAAAGTTTTGGTGGTTCCGGTTATGCCTAAATGTAATTTATCGTGAAACGTAAACACTTTACGTAACCGATAAAAATAAAATGAGTAAAGCTAATAATTATCCTCAAAATAATTATTTAATACTTGTCTCACGTAAACATTAACTGGTTTGACGCCTATTTACGTTGAATGATTAAATTTAACTTACGCGATTTAACCTAATGACGCGAAATAAAAGCGAACGCGTACAATACCAAAAATAAATACTGAATTTATTGATGATGTAAATGACCCTAGAACACAGGGTGTTATAATTAACCTTTTTACAGATGATAAGATAAGTACCAGAGTGACAATAACACTCTGATGTGTCGTTGTGTTTAGGTATTATTTATTATCAAGTTTTACTATTTATATTTTTCCGAATATACCTAAAACAACATTAACGGGCAGTGTACCCGATCAGTTGTAGTTTCGTTGGTAAGTAGGGTGTCGATCACTAAGAGAAAGAGAGAGAGAGAGTTAATACTTAAGTCAATCAGTATTTTAGTTGTCCAAGTTAGTCCTAATTTATTCTATGTTATACCGTAACTTTATTGTAATGAGCTTAAGTGCATTAGTCAGCTTGCAGTAGATATGGATACAGTGATCTAGATAACCTGCTTCATTTCCATATTGAAGAGATAATACAGATATGAGTGTTAATCGGGTTATCCGGTGTAGCTTATCGAGTCTAGTCTATCGGGTTTTGAAAAAAATAAAATCTAACCCGCAACCCCACCCTATAAGGAATCGGGTTACTTGTTAAAGAACATAAAATAAGGCCAATAATCAAAAGCTTGTGTTTACTATCCTTATTGCATTCATAATTACATCAAAAACTTGATCGGGTGGGCCTCACAAGTGACATTCAATAAACAACCCCAAATACCCCCTTAGTCCCACTAAATAACGAACATTTAAATTTTATCGATCAAGTTATTTTTCTTATTGAATAGATTTTTTGTGGGTCCTACCAATACCAACGAAACTACATTTTTTCTTCATCTTCACCAACCACCACAACAACTACCACCATCACTATTCCCTCGCCACTTCAACCACCTTCATTCATTATTCTTTATTCAGTACAAACTCTTCAAAGATATTTAAATCACACAATATAAACTCTTTAAAAATATTTACAACCATAAAACTAAAAATCCCATATCTTATAAAAAATTATGAATCAAACAAACATACAAACACTTTATAAATCTGTACACTTATATACGGAGTAGCTTTTATCAAAGGGGTTATTCACACAACCTCAATAAATCTGTACTTACATATCTACTGTATAAATAAAAAAGTAACAAAACCTTGACTTGGATAATCTCCATG
Source organism: Tanacetum coccineum (assembly GCA_026074375.1). Classification (NCBI taxonomy): domain Eukaryota; kingdom Viridiplantae; phylum Streptophyta; class Magnoliopsida; order Asterales; family Asteraceae; genus Tanacetum; species Tanacetum coccineum. The sequence goes on from BQNB010015066.1 coordinate 30,350, forward strand.
AACTTAACAGTATACAATAACTAGTCTTTTCGTTACACATACAACCAGTTCCAGTCTTCCAGAACTAGAATCAAGCTGATCGCTGACTTTAGGGGTTAAACTTGTTTCTTTTTATCATCAAAATTGGCATTAATTTCAAAACTTCTAGTAATAATTAAACTATTTTCACAAACCAGAATCATATAATAAAATCACATAAAGCAAAATGGGTTTGTGTTTTAGAATTCAGATTATGGAGAGATGGTGGTGGCTAAGGTTTCGAGGTGGTTGGCTACTTTCCGAAGCGAGTTTTCAAGAAACCACCAACTTAAGCCCTGTTTCGTGGGTTTATGGTGATGGTGGTTTGTAAATAATGTTTTTTTTTTGGGTAAAGATTTTGTAAATAATGTTTTGATGAAGATAATGGTTTTGTGGTTGTCTTTGTTGTTATTGTTTTATTTTTTGCGGATTTGAGGATATGAGCGTGAAATGATGGTGAAGGTAACAAAAACTATGTGGAAAAATGTTGTTTCTTTTGCGTCCTGAATGAACCACTTGAACAGCAGAAAATGACTAGTTTACTCTTCGTCCTTATCAAGAAAAAGCTAACAAGTCAAACACAAGCCTACAATAACTTTAAGATAACAAGAAGCAGAAAGCCAACAACAAACCACAACTTCACAACAAATCCCATCTCCTCAACAAACAGGTTGTTTGTTTTATCTCTGACGGGTTAAATGGGTTGGGATACAAGAGTTGACTGAAAATGAAAAAGATACATGTCTGATGGGTCGCATAGAGAGTTCTATATAGTTTTTTCATACTCACATTTTCGTGGTTCACTTGGTATCAGAAGCCGTAGGTTAAGCTTGGTGAAATATGTGTGGTAGTGATAATAATTACAGTATGAATTTATACAAAGAACTTACAAACTATATCTGATAGATTTTTATAGAACCCTTTAAGGATGACAAAGAAGGTACATAATAATGTCAATTGAAACAACAATTAAATACCTAAACCAATAACAGTTGCATCGAAGAAATTACTGGGAAGGTTCATATTCACGGATACGAAAGTATACGCCTTCTCTGAAATTAGTGATAGAGGCACTCACGATGGCATATTGCCTTTGTTGTACTCCACTAGATTAGGTTGAAACCCATTCCTATAGAAAAAAACAGAGAATATTAGAAACCAAGAGACTGATTGATCAAGTTGAGCATGAACATGTTACTTTTATTGGCTTATGAGTTTTAGCCCTGTTATACAATTTGAATGCAAACATGAACAAACTTCTCCCATGGCTAATACATTATATCAGGCTGAGCATAATAGACCGTGGAATGGACCGAACCGAGAAACAGGGCTGGAACGAACATATTTCGGTCCGGTCCTCGGTCCGTCATTTGTCTCATATTTAGTCTTCGGTCCGGTTCGGTCTTGAGCAAAACGGGCCACTATGCATTGTTGGACTGCACCGGACCAAAAACCGAACCTGACTGGACCGACCCGGACATGGACCGAACATTTCGGTCCGGTCCTCGGTCCTGTGTTTTTAAATCAAATCGGTTTTCGGACATCAGCGCTACTTATATGTACATGAGTTCCATTTAAGAAAGTAAATGACCATAGTAAGTAATCAGTTTTGATGCAATGCCAAACACCCCTACAAATACAGGCACAAGATATAAGTGACAAAAAGTCAAAAAGTAGAGAGAGGGACGCACCTTCAGTATATGTACATGTAAGGGATATAAGAGACAAGGGGCCAATAGGAGCCTCTTCTACTTATCTTTTCTTTCAGATTATCTGGGCATCCGTATATTATCTGGTAGATCCTCAATCTTTCGGCAATTCTGAATACGGAGATGTTGGAGGGAGGTGAGGTGTTGGAGTCCCATTGAAACTGATTCCAATTTCTCAAAATACCATAACTCACTTCCACTTTGATATGGGCTTCTTCAAACCCCCTATTTTTACAATTAAAAATTCTCAGATGTGTTAATGAGGTGAGATTCGGCAAGTCGGCAGCAGGAAATGACTCTATACTCGCACAACCATATATTTCCAATTCTTTCATGTGAATGAAACAAGTCAATTCATTGATTGATTTCAGATTTTTCCAGCTGCTTATATATACAACCTCAAGCATTAATTTTGGCATGCTTGGGTTGAGAAGCTCCTTTTCCAGTAGCTGTTCACATCCATCAATTATGAGTGACTTGAGCTTGTGCCCTCCTACTATTGGGAAGGAGACAGATGCAATCGAATCACAAGAGTAGATACTCAATTCTTGAATGTTGTTTTGCAATTTGCAACGCACAAGATTCCTCACATGCCGCTAATCCCAAAATCCTAAGAGATGTTAGTTGGTTGCATGATCCATCCTCCTCCTCTTTCTCTCCCAAACTCACAAGATTCCTCACAAGAACCTTACTTGCCTTTGCTTCTGATTCCCACATGTATCTTATTTCATTACACTCAAAGATACTTACTTCTTCAACTGCCCCAAGATAGTCCATTACACCTCTCCACACCTCATCACTAAGTCCTGAAATACTCCAAATACTTAACTTGGTGACTGCTGAAGCTACATGAATTAGACTTGTCAATACACCATCACCACTACCGTCGAGATGTAAAACCCTCATCGAAGGTAGTAGTGCTTCAAATGAGACTTCAACCAAATTAGGACAATCTACTATTTCCAGCGTTTGAAGGCGTGGAAACACAGCATCAACAACACCACTATTTGTTGACCATACCTCCCACCCACTCATATTTGCAAAACTTAAACTTTCAAGTTTAGGAAATGCAATACCTGTCCCAAGGAACTCTGAGCCCACAACTTTCACCTCGTTCAGACTGTGAATATCCAACTTCTTAAGTGATGGTAGTTGCCCAAGTGGTGGTAGAAACGTACATTTTCTACAACCCCTAATCTGAACACAAGTCAACAGAAGAAATGAGGGATCCCCAATCCAGTTTGGAAATACTTTACCTCCATATGAACCAATAAAAAGATCTTTTAAATTCCAAATGCCATATGCTTTCATTATTGTCTCCATCATCAATGCCCATGTAGTGTAGTTTGTATCGGTCAATTTTGGACATTGTAGCGAAACATTTCCTAGTTCTCGAACTGTAGTGCTGTTCGACGTGCTATCATTCTTGTCGCTTTCTACCATTGCTTTCTTGCTTGCTTTGCGTTGTTACAAAAAGATCAAATTTCTTGCTTCTTGGTTGTTCTCAAAAGATCAAATCTTACTTTTTATAAGAAAGAAACTATGAGTTTCTCTTGCTTGCTTGCTTAGATCCTATGATTAAAATTCCTTGCTGCTTTGGGCTACTTGCTACCAATAAATCTTGCTATATTGGGCTACTTGCTACCTAGTTTTTTTTTTGTTTGGCTAATTGCTACCATAACTAACTTGATTTATGGGCTACTTGCTACCGTAGAACGTTTTGACTAATGTTAATCAACCTTCGCGCTCCTAACAAGTTGCTAAATTAGGGCTTAACTTGCTAGATTTTTAAAATCGAAACGATATGGTTTTATGGATTTTCTTGCTAATGTGCTTAATTTGACCAACTTTGCTAATCAAATATTGTGTTTTGATCAAATAAAATGATCCTTGCTATTTGAATCTTAAGGCTCGGGTCTTGCTATAAACCTAAGGATTCGATTTTTGACTTGCTAAGAACCTAAGGGTTCGGTTTTACTTGCCTTTAATGAACAACGAGGTTAAAAAGTTATACTAAACTTAAATAAAAGAGGTATTTTACGAAACAAAAACTATTAATATAATATAGATGTAAAGAAAATTAAATAGAGGGGGTTTAAATAGTTTTTTGCTTGAAACCTGATAGGTAAAAAAAACCGGGTGCCGTACTTCTTATGTTTTTTTATTATTTGTGCCGCCTCGTCGTTTTTTTCAGTTGTGCCGTGCCTTTTTCTTTTGGATATCAATCTCTCTTCTTTATCTGAGACGAATTTACAAACTTGCTCTTTCTTGCCGTGATTTGTTTGTCACGATCAAGTTATGGTTGGTCACCTTCTTGTTTCTTGCGGAGTGTGTTATGATATTCGTGCTTCCGTTCCCTTGATTGTTTTACGAAAAACTAGGGTTTCGCCAAATTGGGGATCTGCTAACCGCCTAAAAAATTTGGGCTTTTTGCTAATGCGAAATAGATTCTTTGAATCGGATTTGGTGTGCGGGTTCTTGAGTTCTTTCAGATTAGGTGCGTTGTCATGACAAAGAAGGTACATAATGTCAAGTGAAACAACAATTAAAATAACAGTAACATCGAAGAAATTACTGGGAAGGTTCATATTCACTGATACAAAAGCATACGCCTTCTCTGAAATTATTGATAGAGGCACTGACGATGGCATATTGTGTTTGTTGTACTCCACTAAATTAGGTTGTAGAAACTCATTGGCCTACTGAAATTTCGAAACCCATTCCTATAGAAAAAAACAGAGAATATTAGAAACCAAGAGACTGAAATTATTGGCTTATGAGTTTTAGCCTTGTTATACAATTTGAATGCAAACATGAACAAAACCAGAGCATTTGATTATCTCTACCAAATTATCACAAGTTCCATTAAAGAAAGTAAATGACCATAATAGGTAATCAAATACTAATCAGTTTTGATGCAATGTCAAACACCCCTACAAATACTGGCACAAGATATATGTAAAAAGTCAAAAAGTAGAGAGAGGGACGCACCTTCAGTCTATCTTTTCAGAGACAAGGGGCCAATAGGAGCCTCTTCTACTTATCTTTTCTTTCAGTATCTGGGGCATCGCTTATTGTCAAAGTCAAAGTTGAAGCGGAACAACTTTCTGGTAGATCCTCAATCTTTCGGCAATTCTCAATATTGAGATGTTGGAGGGAGGCGAGGTGTTGGAGTCCCATTGAAACTGATTCCAATTTCCCAAAATCCCGTAACTGAAGTTCAGTAAGAGATGAAGGAAGCATATGCGACAATTGACTGCCACTACTCACATCATCTTCTTCTGCGATCCACTCCCATATATTAGTTCTAATGAGAAGGTGGGAAGCTCGGATGGGCCCAACTTTGAAAATGGGCTTCTTCAAAGCCCTATTCTAAGATAACAACTTAGGAGGCAAAGCCCAAAGGAATCAACTTCCATATTTTCACAATTAATAATTCTCAGATGTGTTAACGAGGTGAGATTCGGCAAGTCGGCAGCAGGAAATGACTCTATACTCGAACAACCATTTATTTCCAATTTTTTCATGTGAATGAAACAAGTCAATTCATTGATTGATTTCAGATTTTTCCAGCTGCTTAATATATACACCTCAAGCATTAATTTTGGCATGCTTGTTGAGGTAGCTCCTTTACAGTTTCACATCCATTAATCTCGAGTGACTTGAGCTTGTGCCCTCCTACTATTGGGAAGGAGACAGATGCAATCGAATCACAATAGTAGATACTCAATTCTTGAATGTTGTTTGGCAATTTGCAACGCTCAAGATTTTGACAACTCAATAATTCCAAAATCCTAAGAGATGTTAGTTGGTTGCATCCATCCTCCTCCTCTTTCTCTCCCAAACTCACCAATTTTGAACAATTACTTATTTTCAACTTCCTTAAATTTACGCCTCTCCACACCTCATCACTAAGTCCTGAAATATTGTAAATAGTTAAATTGGTGACTGCTGAAGCTACATGAATTAGACTTGTCAATACACCATCACCACAACCCCTGAGATCTAAATCTCTCATCGTAGGTAGTGCTTCAAATGAGACTTCAACCAAATTAGGACAATCTGCTATTGCCAGCGTTTGAAGGCGTGGAAACACTGCATCAACAACACCACTATTTGTTGACCATACCTCCCACCCACTCATATTTGCAAAACTTAAACTTTCAAGTTTAGGAAATGCAATACCTGTCCCAAGGAACTCTGAGCCCACAACTTTCACCTCGTTCAGACTGTGAATATCCAACTTCTTAAGTGATGGTAGTTGCCCAAGTGGTGGTAGAAACGTACATTTTTTACAACCATTAATCCGAACCCATGTCAACAGAAGAAATGAGGGATCCCCGATCCAGTTTGGAAATACTTTACCTCCATATGACTTAATTAAAAGATCTTTTAAATTATCACTATGAGGCTTAAGCGCATTCATGACCTCATTCTCAAGTGTTTCATTTCGAGCATCATTAAAATCGTCACTCCATTCCACACGTAACTCACTAACCCTTTTTTGTGATAAGTTCACCTCCCGTATATCCCTTGCACTTTGCACTTTGTCCAGCCCCTGAATGGAAATATTCCCTTGGAGATTCTTTAAATTCTTAAGCCATGATATAAAAAAGTCGTTGTTTTCAACAACAATTTTGTTGGAAAGAGTTTGCAGGCTTATCATCTCGCTAATCCCTAACGGCATCATATTCCAAAGCGATGTATCCCGAATATCAAAATGCTGCAAATTTTTAAGCTTTAAGAAGTTGTCGGGCAATGTAGTCAACCTATAACAGCCGGAAACGATCAATGTCTGTAAATTATAAATATTGCAGACAAATTCTGGCAAATGTGTGATTCTAGTTCTAGATAAATTAAGATACCGCAAGTGCTTCATATTGCCGATACACTCTGGTACCTCATCGATATTCAATCTACTCAAACTTAGAACCCTTAACAATGGTAACTGGGGAAGTATGTCAACCAGAATCTTACTTGATAAGTAGAATGACTGCCAGCTACTTCCCACCACATTGGGCATAGCTAAAAACGTTCTCAAACTATTAGCTCTTTCGAATGCTTTGAACTTGTTGTAAGTCATATATGTCTGACAAGCAAATGACATATGACGGTACTTTTTGTAAGCTTCATTCCTAACATTCTTCTCCACATCTATATCTAACCTTGAATAAAATTCTCCAGCAACAAATGTGGCTAAATCATTCATGAGGTCGTGCATCACAAAAGATGATTCGTCATCAGGCACATGTTGAAAAAATGACCTTGACAACAACTCTTGAAAACATTCCTCACCCAAGCGTTCCATTGATTTGTTTGTAGCTGAAATGTGCAAAAACCCTTCCGCCATCCACAACAAAATCAAGTCATCTTTCTCAAACACGAAGTCCTTGGGGATCAAGCAACAGTATGCAAACAATTGCTTCAGACGTGCAGAAAGATCATAGTAGCTTAGTGTAAGCGCCGGAAGAATACCGCCTCCGTTTTCTAACGTCCATATCTCATTATTCAGCAGCTGCTTCCAATCTTCTTCATCTGTTTTTGTTCTGAGTAAACTTCCAAGTGCTTTTAAAGCCAAAGGCAAGCCATCACATTTTTTCACGATGCCTTCACCATGTAGTCTTAGCGTTGGATATGACTCAAAGTCACTTATCCCCGCATGTCGAGCAAATAAAGAAAAGGCGTCGTTATGTGACAACTTTTGCAGATTGTATGGAAACTTGTGGCCCAGTCTTCTGAGCAATTCTGTCTTTCGAGTTGTGATGATTATTTTGCTTCCACGAGCCACTTCAAAGAACGGGGCTGCTAATGTCTCCCATTCTTCCAGCTTATCGCTCCATATATCGTCTAAAACAAGCAGAAACCGTTTCCCTGTAAGTTGAATTTTAAGATCGGCTTGAAGCAAATTTAGATCTGCAAATTTCTTTATTTCCCCACCTGTAGATTGAAAGATGACTTTACTTATATTGAAGCAGTCAAAGTCATCAGAGACACAAACCCATGCCTTGAGTTCAAAGTGATCCTTCACTTGCTGATCGTCATACAAAAGTCTAGCTAAAGTCGTTTTTCCTATGCCACCCATACCAACAATGGGCACGATGCTAAAGTTTTGACTAGATGGTTCATCACCCAATAGCTTCTGGAGCAATTCCTTCTTATCACCTTCACGCCCAACAATACTAGGTGCATCTACCAAAGAGGTCTGGTAATTTCTATTCTTGTTTTTTTGCCCACCATCTTTCACAATCAAACCAAGATTATTTTTTTCATCTATGAGTTCTTGTAACCTTGCGGTAATACTATTTAATTTGCCGTCCATCCTAGTACTTAGTGAGAAATTTGTGCAACAAGCTGGAATGAGCTTTCTTACCTTGCTACTCATTCCTTCAGACTCTTTGGTAAACTCGTGATGCATAGCGTCTGTTGCCAAAGCATCAAGAATATCGTCTATGTCGTAAGCCAAATGTTGGAGACCATTCAGCCACTGCTTAACAGCTGCTTGGGTTACTTCCTTCTGAGAAGCATCTTCAAGGAACGATTGGATATGGGATAACGACCTCTCCCATTTCTTCAGCTCCGAATGAATCTCTTTGGAGCGAGTTATCTTGTTCACGGCTACAGATGTTAGCTTCTCAAAAATGACTGGGAGCAAGGCAGTAAGAATGAGTTCAGCCATAAGTTTAGGGTGAGAGAGACAGAATATAGTAGTAGAGATTGGTAGCACAAATGATAATTCAAGCTTTGTTTACAGGGGTGCAATTCTTATCAACAACTTCATAATAATTGGTTTATGGTGGGGCCTAAATGATGCCATATTTTGTCTTTTCTAAAGTGGCACAACTCACTGTTATGGTCCACAAATGATGCCATATTTTTCTTTTCTAACGCGTGAACACAAAGTAGTACTTGACTCTGTCGGATTTCATAATACCTACCAAACAAAGTAGATGAAGTTTGAATATTAGTAGGATAGAACATTTATTTGAGTCCAAATAAAATGTATCAAACAATAAATTTTAAATATATCTATCAACCTAAACCTCTCAAAACCCACCAACCCTTATCAATAAAACACTAAAAAGTAAGCACGTAAAGTAAATCAAAAATAGATAATCACAACAGTTAAAAAAATAATCTTACAAACAACCCTTATCAAAAATTCGTGACATCCGAACACCACAACCACTGTCGGCGATGGTAGTTGGTATTTGGGGTTTTTGTGAGTTAGGATCTATTAAATCGGTGTTGTTTCTTGGTTACACACAACATTTAACCATTTTAAGCTACGTAACATCTTACTTCACTTTTATATTATTTCAAAACGTAAAAAAACGATCGAAAACGCAAAAAATCAGACGAAAACGTAAAAAAACCGGACGAAATCGTAAAAAACGGACGAAAACGTAAAAAAGAGGACGAAAACGTAAAAAACGGGCGAAAACGTAAAAAACAGGGCGAAAACGCAAAAAACCAGTCGAAATCGTAAAAACCAGACGAAATCGTAAAAAAACGGACGAAAACGTAAAAAAACGAGCGAAAACGTAAAAAAACATATAAAGAAAATCATATAAAGAACTATTATTGTTAAAGGACTAACGATGCAAAGCGATCGTTAGCTAAATGGACTAACGTTGCCACATAATAACTAACGGTACAAACGTTTGGTTCAAGTCGGTTAAAAATTTAAAAGTACGTGGGTTTCGGTGTTAATAAAAAAGTAAAAGGTTCAAGTCGGGAAATTTTGAAAAGTACGTTGATAATTTATGGCTTTTACCCTAAAAAAAACTTGAAGCAAATATACAGTTTGAAAGTTGAGACGAATGTTCAATAACAAGTTTTTGAAACCCGCGCTTCGCTGCGACGGGTTTTATTTATTATGTTTTGGCTTATGATCACACTTTTGTATCGAACAACTTAAACAATGTCGAACTGTACTCACAACTACGCTTTATATTGACTTTAGAAAAGTCAAAACAGTGTATAAAGTGTAATACATAAGTTGCAAGAGCACACAAAATTTCATGAATAAGTGCTTATTTGTGCTTATAAAATTTAATACATAAACACAATTGTTACTCGCGTTTCATTGACTTCCATAAGGTATCAAAGCTCCTATATATAGTATGTTCCATAAGGTATCAAAGCTCCTATATATAGTATCAAAACAAGGGATGAGAAGTTTGTGTTTTGATAAAATTGCAAATCTTCGTCATATAAAGTAACAAACTTAATTAGATCATGCTTCCTACTATTAATTAACTTATAATGCACAATGGACTGATTTTGTCAAATATAAGCTAAATATTACAGTACCTGAAGAGCAAGTTGTTCTACATATTTTAAGTGTGAAAGTAGAAGTATAAAAGGTATCACGGAAAACAGATCTTACCAATTTGAAAAAATGGGCTTTAACACCATCAACAATTACCAACAAATATAGTAGGCTGGTATATTTCATTCAGTTTATATTTCATTCAACAATTACCAATAAATATAGTATGCTGGTAACAATTAGCAAAAAATGGACCATGCGTTATACCTATTATATTTCATTCAGTTTCATTATCATGTCACATTATAATATACAAATACTATGTTGGTATCTAACAGAGTATAGCTCATATGGACCTACTTTTACACATATATGTTCATAAATATATTCTTACCCTGCAAGGAAGGTGTCAAAATCATAAGCAATAACGTCGAAGACCACATATCTTTTATTAAGAGTCAATCATTAGCAGCAACGTCGAAGACCACATATCTTTTATCAACAGTCAATGCAAGCCCTCTAACAGTATCAACCTTCTACGTTAATAAATCATTTGTAAATCGCTAGCAACTGAAATCAGCAAAGCTAAAACTACTTGAACCCTTAACGAAAATTTTAAACAGTAGTAAATCTGTTACTATGTTCACGGCTTTTATGACTTACGACTTATGACCATCGATCTCAACACATTCAACTTTTAGCCTATCTGACACGTAACAATAAAGCTACTCAAATTGACAGCTTAAATGCTACAATTATTTGTATTACCTTCTCTTAGCCGATTTCGGCAGAGGCTTCCTTGGCCACAACTTCGCCGGATGATTTTGAATTGACAGCTTCGTCGGCCTTCTACAAACACCGACACATGGTAGTTTTCATGCAAACCCAATGGTATTGTCACCTATAAAAGATAACATATTTAACTTCATTAACTGAACAGTCTTGAGAAGTGAGGTGGCAATGCAATGTTCTAAACTGACCAACAATCATTTCACGACTATTCAATATATACCGACAAAGCTCATAAACTAACCTGAATCTGCAACGATCCGATGTGAGAATCTGCCAGTGACAGAGAAAAACCCGTCATAATTTCAAACCACGCGAACGTTGCTTGTGTCAGACTAATTTAACATCTAGAAGGCCAAATATGGAGCCAAATAACAGGTGGTGCAAAGAGAAAATGGAACTTGGCCGCTGCTCGCTTCTTCACATAAGTTTTAAGGTTTTCACAGATTCAAGCCCGTGTCACCCAAAACAGGCTTACCCGATGATTGTATTGTCCTTGTTAGTGCCGCACGACAGCCCCAAATGATAATAAGATAATCCAAACGACCTGTTAATGTAAGAAGTGAACTGTCAGATACCTTGTTGGCCTCTATATTGTCTAAAATTTATATATATTTTTCTTAAATTTATAAGCAACATCGTGGCATTGTGTGGCATTAGGTGTGGATGGGAGTCGCTTCACATGGGGTAAACATGACGCAAGTTTCAAGTATTTATCAAACTGACCAACGATACTTGCCAGAAATTCTAATTTATTAGACTTAGCTAAGAGAGAAATATTACTTTGTCAGCTCCGCCTTGTATCAATTTTAGTTGCAGGTAACCATAACCACCTCCACCGCCCTGATAATACTTTTCTTTTTGGTTGTCAGTCTACGAATAAATCTCTTATTCATGGTGAGAATGTAAACGTCATCACACACCGCACCGAAGCAAGGATTAAATTTAGAGACAAGTGGTATATAGTAATTACACATACCACAAAAAAAAACAAATCTTATTACCATGAGATATGCACCATCGTTAGCAATGTGATTCTCCTTTCTAACTCGCCAGTCTTATCAGGAACAGCACTCTCCCTCAGTTGCGCCCCTTATCTCCCAGGTGTGTTTCTTTATATAGTGAAGCTTACACTAAACAATCCTACAAAAACAATATATAACATCAAGTCATGTATATAATTCATAAATATATGAGTTTGTACCAGATACAAAATAAATACATGTCTAGAAACTATAAGGCACCCTCATCTCCTTCAGTTGTCGGCCTCGAAACAACTTCCAATCCGTAATATATCCTTTTTATAAACTCGAAGATCACAAAAATGCCTTGATTTCCTCAACATAAAAGATTACTTGGTGATAAGCAGTTTGGAGCGTAAACTGCTTATTTGCTTATTTTGGCGTACCATAAGCAGTTGTCGTGGGAAATTTCGTATTTAAAAAAGCTTAGATCAACAATTAGTATATTTACCTTGATAATACAAAATAAGCAAGACTTATTTTTTAAGTACTTAGTTTTAAGCCAAAACATGAGCAAAAAAGCAATCCCAAACGCCCCCTAAATAAACATCTTCGTAATAAGCTTCAAATCAGACATGAATAAAGTCAATTAACCTAAACTAAATAACCTCATAAGCTGGGTAAAGTAAGCTTATTGATTTTCCAAATCTCAATAGACCCATAAACCCAACAAATATGCTAATCCAAAGACCCAGAATTCAATCTAAATATAATACCCGGTTCCTTGCCAATCGCGCCTTAATAGAATCGCGGCCAATTATTCGATAGGTTACTAATATATACATAATATATACAGTGAATAGACATGCTACCTGCGAGAACCGGCAAGACACCCACTGCGACGAATCCTTCTCGGGTTAGAAAACCGTTGTGCAACATGCTAATAGAACAATTTATCAAACACCTCATATGCAACATGAACAAAGTAACAAAATAAATAAAAGTTGTACCTTTTAAACCCGATACGGGTCAAAAGATTGGGGACTGGATCCGTTAAAAAAGTTTCGGAGGGACTAAATCCGTTATACCCGACAAACATTAGGGACTAATTATGAAATTAACTCTTTCCAAAATCATAAAAGTTGCTTTATAAAAAAATTAAAATACCAACATCAATTAACGAAGGAAGCATCAGATCAACCACGCACCTACGATTTGAAGCAACGAACCCAATTTTTTTTTAGAATTATTATATATTAATGGTATATGTTAAAAATAAGTGAGAAGAGACTGATATATTAATGGTATATGTTACTGTTCATTAGAATTATTATATTAATTTTTTTAATATAAAAAATCTTACTGTAGCAAATGTGAGGAAAAAAACTATAATAAATGTTAATTTACGGTAAAATCGAAATAGAAATTTGGTCTTAAGGAAATATGAAGAATGTTGGAAAAAAAATATAACGAATCGACGCGGGTTTGTAAGATTGAAGGAGCATCGAGCATGTGATGAAGGTTCATTGATGGATTTTTTTGTTTATTTTTGGGTTGGGGCTGAGCAAGGGAAAAAATTTTGAAGGGGCAAATTCAAAGTAATATGCATATGTTATCACAAACTCAAATGCACCAAAAGTTTGAGGGGGAAAATTCAAAGTAATATGCATATGTTATCACAAACTCAAGTGCACCAAACAAAAGTGCAGCCTATAAAAAAATGACCTTCTAACACAAGTGCAATAAAAAAGTGACATATAGTCGTTCTAAATAAATGTAACATATCATTTCTTTGGCAAGAGACCACGACGAATCTTCATTGCTCGAAAGTTATTAATAATTACTTCAACGGAGATACTTTCAAACACATCTTTCTCGATGTAGGTGACCAAGCAGTCGTTCAACCACTCGTTTTCATGTTATAAAACGACAATTGCAAAAACAAATATGCAACTTATAAACCATAAGATTAACAAATTATAAATTTTACTTTTTCACTTTGAGTGGCTTTCTTCCAATAACATTGATCATGTAAATTTTTAACCAAGTAGTTTTGTTGTACCTAATAGCGGCTTAAATTTCGAAACCCCCTAACACACGATGTTTAGAAGTCATAACTGTTGCTTCTCTTTCTTGTTTACATTGTCGTTTCACTTTTTAGATTGGGATATGAGAGCAAATAATGTTACAAAAATACACCTAAAAGATATTTTTTGCAAAACAATTCTGAAAGTCTTGTGGGGGCAGTTGCCCCCCCCCCCCCCACCCACACACACACACTTCTTTCGTACCGCCACTGGGGCTGAGGTTGAATAAGATGGGGGAAGATAGAGACTGTGTGAATTGTGAGGGGTATTTTTGACTTTGAGAACGACACATCTTTTCGCATTGGGATAATTTCATATTTACCCAATTTGAATATCAAAATTTCATATTTACCCAAAACATAAGTTTTTAGTGCACAAGTACAATGCATTTAAAGCATGTGTTGAGAAAATATGAAATTATAGTATTTAAGTTGGGGAAATATGGAATTGCCCCTTTCGCATTTTAATGTCTTCTCTAATCCACAGAATTATATTCCCCATAACATTTACTAGTCACCTTTATTTACCAACGAAACACAATAAATGAGGGCATTTAAAATTCAAAACCCACAAATATCTTTCAAATTCTACCAATCAAACACGACCTTTTTAAGTAAATGTAATATGGAAAATCGATCAAGCTACTTTATTTATACTAGCAGGGTACCCGCGCAATGCGGCGGCGGGTACCCTGTGATTAACCGGAGAAAAACAAAAAGAAAATGATCCCAGTCAGGCCCGGTTCACTCATTTTTATAGGTTTCGGCCGGTTCTATTCGGTTCGTTTTCGGACGGCTTTTATTTGCTAGCGGAACCGGTGACCACTCATGTTCTTGGTTGAACCCGTTGGTCCGATCCGGTTTTTAAACTATATGTATCAACATATAAATTGTATGAAGCTTTGTGTGTTTTATTAATTTGTAAAGTGCATATAATGACATATACTTTTCATTTTATAGGTATTTTTAAAATAATATTAATTAGTGTGTTTAATGGATTAAAAGGTGTTTTAATAATAATATTAAATGTGTTCACCAGTCAATAAGTGTGTGTTTGTGCATTGGCTAATTGTACATATTACATGAATGTTTGTATTTTTAAATAATGAGGTGTTTTAATAAGAGTGTTAATTGTGTATTAAAAAGTGTATTTAATATATTTTGTTTATTTGTTGTATGCATTAAAGCTTGTACACTATGCATAAAAACTTGGATTACTTAAAAAATAATGAGGAGAGAGATTCCAATTTGTTTTATAAGATAGTAAGACTAGTATGGTATTTGCGTAATGCGGTGGCGAATACCCGATGACTATCTTTGTGGCGAACAAATGTTACACTCTTACCCATCAAGTTTGTATTCAAATTAAGGTTAAAGTTGTAAAAAATTTAAATCAAAATAAAATAAATCCACTAAAAATGAAAAAAACTAAAGATTCATAAAAAATATATAAAAATCAATTTTTTAAAGAGGACAAAATTTCAAAAAATGATGAAATTAAATCATAAAAAAATAAATATTTCAATTTAAAAATAAAAATGATTTTTTAATTAAGAAGTGACACATGTCATTTTAAGATATTGTCTCCAAAAATGAGATGAATTGTCAAGATTTCACATCCTTATCTTAATAGCTATTGATTGAAATTTCCATAACAAGTAAGTGTAAATGTCTGAAAATTCAGACTTTCTAATTAAGGAATAGTCTCAAATGCTTTATAATGTAGTATAGATATGATATATGATAGTAGACAATTAAATTATGAAATTTCAAAAAAATCTGAATTATTAATTTCATAATTTAATGAAAAAAATAATAATAACTCGTATATGCTAATAGATACAACTAGAACCGAGGATTATAGACTACGGACCGGCCAAAATCGAGAAATCGGATTGGATTGAACATATTTTGGTTCGGTCTTCGGTCTACCTTTTTCTTTATTTTCAGTTTTCGGTCCTGTCTTGTCCGGTCTTACGCACAACCGACTATTATGCCTTGTTGGACCGGATCAAACCGGCGAACCTGATTAAACTTGGACCTAACCTTTCGATCCGGTCCTCAATACAGAGGAGTTTTAAAGCAAGTCGGTTTTAGAACCGTTCTCAGCCCCAAATACAACTAAAACCGATGTTTTAAAACCTGAGACCTAGCCGATTGGACCGTAAACTGGTCAGGTCATAGAAAGCCGGTTTTGAGCAAAAAAACTGATTGAACCATGAACAGATAGCTCGACCAGGTTAATTAGAAAACTGATTTTTAAATCATTGACTAAAGCTATGTTTGGCAACGAGGCTTATAGGGCTTAAGCTTTCAAAATAAATTAGCTGACAAAATAAGCTTTGTTTGTCACACATGTTTATCAAACCTGCTTATAAGCCATAAGCCTTCATAAACCCAAGCCCATAGAAAAGGGCTAATGAGAGCTTATAAGTAGTCAAATTACTTAAATACCATTTAAAACGTAATGGATTATCACGCAAAATCTAAA
Source organism: Tanacetum coccineum (assembly GCA_026074375.1). Classification (NCBI taxonomy): domain Eukaryota; kingdom Viridiplantae; phylum Streptophyta; class Magnoliopsida; order Asterales; family Asteraceae; genus Tanacetum; species Tanacetum coccineum. Next base: position 46,677 of record BQNB010015066.1, read on the forward strand.
AATATATATGAATTTAATTTGACGTATTTTATGCAATTTTAAATTAATAAGCTTAAATTCCATCTAGTCGTCAACACCTATTTTAAAAATATAAAGTTAAAAGCTTTCGGTTTCTAAATATAAGCTTCGCTCCGGTCTTACAGCATTGCCCAAACATTTCTTAAGCTAGGCACTATCGTGACCATCAACGACCATAATTTTTCTTCTCATATCAGCTTTCTCTCTCCGGCGACTTACAGACGACTTTTCACCACTATAAGACGACATACATTATAAAAAACATACTACGTACCTCACAAAAATACATTTTAATTTAATTAAAACACACACAAACACATACACGACATTGGTCGTGATCTCGACCGAAATACCACTCTCTCTCCCACGACCCTCATACCCACTACAAAGACGACCCACTGCAACCCACAAAGACCTTTTGTTCGACCAATGCGATAGTTCACATCCTAACAAATTAGGGGTGACAATTCAGGTCGGGTTCGGGTTAGCGGGTTCGGGTTGACAGGTTGGCAGGTCAAAAAACCCTAACCCGAACCTAACCCATTTAAATATTCGGGTCAGCTATGTCAACCCCAACCTGTTTACACATAACCCGAACCTGACCATTTAACCCGTATATATACTTGGGTTGGCGGGTTAAATAGGTTACACGAGTTGAATAGGTTAAACAGGTTTCCGGTTAACCTATTTAACCCATTTTAAATACAAAAGTTGGCACATTACAAGGGTTAAACATGCTAAACGGGTTTGCGGGTCGACCCGTTTAACCCATTTAACACATATAATAATATTTAAATAATTTTTAATTTAAGAAAAAAATCTTAAACGGGTTAGCGGGTCGACCCACTTAATTTATTCTCAACCCAAACCTAACCTGTTTAATAAACGGGTCAGATGGGTTGACGCAAACCCGACCCAAAATCTATTAAACTCAACCCGAACCTGTTAATTTTCGTGTCGGTTTCAGGTCGGGTTTCGTGTCAGGTCAGAAATTGACACCCCTAATAAATCGATTCATTAACCCGTTCATACTGTGATAGTTCGTAATTGACCCGTTAGTTTGAGTATGTTATTTTATGTACAACTATATCAACATGCAATTAATCAGATCATTTGGATATATAATACATCTATATCAAATATATGAACGCAAGTGTTGCATGCCTTTCAAGATAATATACTCCCTCCGTCCCAAAATTATTGTCCCCCGACAAAAAACACACAGTTTAATAAAAGTGCATTTATTACTGCTTTCTCTTTCTTACTTTTTGACAGAAAGACAGTTTTACCCTTAGCTAATTAATTTAAATCTTCTTTAAAGTTTGTAATAATAATTTCAAATAAAGGTAATATAATAAACTTGACCAAACTTCCCTGTCTATTTTTAGTAGGGGACAATTAAATTGGGACATCCCAAAAAGAAAACATGGACAATAAAAATAGGACGGAGGGAGTAATAAAAATATGAACACATTACACATGCAATATTTTATAGAGAAAGTCTACTCTAAATTATGTATAACTAGTGTTTGGATAACAACATGTAAAAAGTGATTTTCTACGTTTAGCTTGCTCCAAAACGCAGTTTTGATAAAGCATGTGGTGACTTACTTTTTGCAAAGAGTATTGTTAGCATCCATAATGTTGAGTCGAACATGAAGTTCGTTATTATGTAATTAAGTCATTCGGTCAATTAATTAGTTAATGTTGTTAAATAGAAATATTATCGGGAAGGAATCGGGCTGATAAGTTAAACTTAATATTGTATATTCTTGGGTTTAATCCCAAGCAAACCCGTTAGAGCCCGGTGTCCTAGTTAAATATCCCTCGCATCACATTAAATGTGTAGGGGTATATATATATAGATATTTTCTCATATGAAAATATCTATCTCACAAATATCTTTTTTCTAATCTTTTTTTTCTCTCATCTCTCTCTCTTTTCTCTCTCTCTACACCATCACCTCTCTTTCTTATTTTCTTGATTCGATCCGTGTGGTTCGGCATATGAAGTGTTTAGCAGTGGTACCTTACACAAAGGGGGCTGATCAATTCTGATGATGTACCCAACTAGCGAGATTCATTGAACTCGTGAAAGGTAAAGAGTTCGAAAAGCTAAATAACTAGGTTCTGATTTTCACGCTATATTTGGTTGAGGGATCGAGAGATTAAGTTTGATCACAATACTAATCAAGTTGGATCACTATACTCTTACTCATTTAGTATTGTGGGGATCATATGAACTATAATGGAAGCTATGCAATTCGAGATTATGCTTTCTGGAAGAAGCATTTGATGATGAGATTGGTTCTATTATGGGAAATAATACTTGGGTTCTATTCTGATTTACCCCTAGTTGCAAACTTTAGGTGCTGACAAATGGATTTTCAAAAGGAAGATGAAAAAAATTAAAAAAAGTGTAAACAATTCCAAACAAAAAAAATAAATTTAAATATTACATTCTTTTTAAATATACCATAAAAATAAAAAATCCAATAAAAAAACTAACTTTAAACCAATATATTTACAAAAAAAAAACAAAAATAATAAAAAAAAAAACAATATAAAAAGAATGAATTAAAACCCTAAGTAAATAAAATAAAAATAAAAAACAAAACAATAAAAAAAAAAAAATAATGACTAAAGTCGATGGAACATTGACAAGTTTAAAGCTCGAATTGGTAATCAAGGCTTTAGACAAAAGGAAGGGATCGATTACTTCGATACCTATGCATTAGTTTCTCGTATCACTACCATTAGATTGTTGTTAGCTTTAGCTGCTATACACAATCTAGTGATACATCAAATGGATGTCAAAACATCATTTTTAATGGTGATTTGGAAGAAGAAGTGTATATTAAGCAACCAGAAGGATTTGTTATGCCGGGTAATGAGCATAAGGTGTGTAAGCTAGTTGAGTCATTGTATGGGCTCAAACAAGCACCTAAGCAGTGGCATCAAAAGTTTGATGAGGTTGTCTTGTCAAGTGGTTTTCTCTTAAACCAATCCGACAAGTGTGTACATAGCAAATTTGATGACTCCGATAAAGGTGTTATAATTGTGTTGTCAAGTGGTTTTCTCTTAAACCAATCCGACAAGTGTGTATATAGCAAATAGATGACTCACGGGTTAATGGTTAAAGGTTGTTTTTTATAATCTGATCTATTGTTGATGATTTGTTATTTTTGGCACTGATCAAAATCAAGTTGATAAAACTAAGAAGTTTTTGTCATCAAGGTTCTCAATGAAAGATATGGGAGAAGCGGACGTTATTCTTGGTATAAAGATTAAACGTGAAAACAAAGGGATTGTAATTACACAATCTCATTACATTGAGAAAATACTCAAGAAGTTTAATCGTGATGATTGTTCTCTGGTGAGTACTCCCATGGATCCGGTAAAAAAGCTTAAGCCAAATACAGGTAAACCTGTAGATCAACTCGAATACTCAAGAGCTATTGGTTGCTTGATGTATGCTATGACATGTACTAGACCGGATATTGCATATGTTGTTGGTAAATTGAGTAGGTTTACTAATAATCCTGGTGGACATCATTGGAAAGCAAAGAACCAGAGGTGTTTTAGTATTTGAAAGGTACTATGAAATTTTGATTTATCATATGTTGGATATCCTTCGGTATTAAAAGTTTATTCAGATGCTAGTTGGATAAATCATGCTGAAGATTCATCTTCTACGAGTAGATGGGTGTTCTTGCGTGGGAGAGGTGCCATTTCATGGGCTTCCAAGAAGCAAACATGGAATCTGAGTTATGGCGTTGACTGCTGCTGGTAAAGAAGCAGAATGGCTAAAAAACTTGATGCATGAGATTTTAATATGGCTGAAACCAATTGCCACCAATTTAATATCCAATGTGATAGTGTTCTCACGATGGCTAAGGCATATAGTCAGGTGTATAATGAGAAGTCTAGACACTTAGGTGTTAGACATAGTATGATTAGGAAGTTAATCATGAAAGGGTAATCTCTATTGAGATTGTAAAGTTGCAACGTAACTTAGCTAACCACTTGATGAAGGGTTTAGCTAGGGACTTAGTGATTAAGTCAATGTTAGGGATTAGATTAAAGTCCATCTTTCAAACTCTACTTGTCCATGAGATTACCTTATTCCTTTCTAATACATCGTTAGAAGTGATTTCAATGTGGAAAGATCATAGCTAGAGATTGGATACATGTTGTATCCCGAGTTATGTGTTCAGACCTGGTATGTGTATGTTAGGTTGAGAGTGTAACTTCTTAATGGTTCTTTTGATAATGTATCTAAGCAGGGACATGACTAAAAGAAACCACCTATGTGAACATGAAGTTTTGCCGCTTTAAGAAGCTTAGACTTGGCTTCCTATATGTTCATTAATGGATTGGGGTAACATGGCTTGTAAAGTGTCAAGTACATGAACTTTAGAGTGTTGTAGAAACGAAGTGTATATTGTATCTTTCAGGTAATACAAATGGTTTTGACGGGTTCAATTGTTACGACACCTCGATTTTCAAATGTTTGAAATGTGTATTATACTAAGATGAAAATTAAATCGCAAGACATTTTCATTTATGCATTTGTTTGTTTCGTTATGTTTGCTATAACATAATGGCATATATTCTATTATTATGTTTTAGTAGGTAAATCAATGATTACACTAAAATGGGAGGGATTTGTTTGGTGATTTTAGTGTCATCGACGACCATTTAGGTAATAGTGATTTACTAGAGACCGATGAGTATCATGTTCGGTAGGTACGAGTTAGGAAGTTGTTGATGCACAATCGTTGAGCTAATATGAAATCTACTAAGACAGGAATTCAGGTGTCACGCCGTAAACCAGGTTGGGGATGATTACGCCGTAATCTATACGTTTGGTTACACCGTAACAAATGAATTTTTTGTGACATTAAGCGTAACTAAAATATGGTTACGCCGTATGTCTTAATCAGTTAGTTAAAAGCAGTTCACGTTTAACTGACTTCAACCACCAAAAAACAACACTAAATTTTTTATATATCTGTCAATAAGATCATATAGATGAGCTCGAACATAGAACGAAATTACTAGTCAATCTAGTTCTCTTAAATCTTCTCTGCTTTATATGATCTGGTTGCCTAGAACACACGTGTTTCTCTTCTAGAATTATTCCGATAGAGATTTCGTGCAACCCAAGCATTTGATATGATCGAAATACTTTATACGAAAAGTGAACTCAACACGATTCTAGCAAGATATCCAGGATTATCACATCACACACACCCTTAGTCACTAACATGTGATATATAGGTTCAAACAAGCGTGATTGCTCGCGCGATGCTGCGGGACGTTAATTTTTTTTCTTTTTGCTGGTTTATTTTTTCGGTCTCATGTTTAATACTTTGTTTTTTTTATTGGGCTTATTTGGTTGGGCATATGTTTTAAATGTTTTGTTTTTTTTTTGGCTATTCTGGGTCTTTTTTTATTAATTTTATGAGATTGGGTTAAATATGTGTTATGCACGATTGTATCGGCATAGTTGGATGCGTGGACATTAATTGTGCAAAGTGAGTTAAGTTTTTTTTTATGTTTTTTATTTTTGTGCGGGTTTATTTTTCCGGTCTCATGTTTAATAGTTTGTTTTTTTATATGGGCTTACGTGTTAGGCGTCATGTCGTGGGTATTTTTTGATCTGAATAAATCAGTACTTTTGTAATATTTTTTCCTATTTTGTGCCGAGCAATTTTTTTATTTTAATTTGTGCGGGTTTATTTTTTCGGTCTCATGTTTAATAGTTTGTTTTTTTTATATGGGCTTATTTGTTTGGTCTCATGTCGCGGATATTACTTTTGTAATTTTGTTTCCTATTTTGTGCCGAGCAATTTTTTTTAAAGTTGTCAAGATAAAGAAAAAGAAAAACCAAAAAAAAAAAATTGTCAAATGGGCCGGCCCAAAGTGAGAGCCCAATGGGCCGCTTACTGTAGCAACTACGTCAAAACGACGTAGTTTTAACTCATTCATAGTATATATATATAACAAGCAAAAGAACTCGCGCGTTGCGGCGGGACTAATTTTTTCTCGAATAATTTTTTTTTACGTTTCGGGGGGTTTTTTTTATTTTGTGCAATAGTTTATTTTTTTACATCAGCTATGAGTGTTTGGTCTCGTGCCGCGATATTTTTTGATGTGGAATAACGAAGACTTTTGTAATTTTTGTTTCTTATTTTGTGCCAAGCAAATTTTTTTTTTTAAATTTGCCTAGTTAAAGAAAAAGAAAAAAAATAAATAAATAAAATGGGCCGACCCCGATACTGGTAGCACTGTAGCTTATACTATCTAACATGTAGTCATTTGTCTCACAAATTAACAGTAACTCATATCTAAATAATATAATAACCGAGTAACATTAATTTTACTATAATAAAACTCCCCCATCTCTTCCCTCCCCTGTCTCCCTAATCATTCCCAACTGTTAGCACTGTAGCAAAAAAAGGAAAGTAAAATGTGCCGGCCCGTTTTTACTGTATGCACAGATACAAGCTATCCAAAACGCAGCGTTTTATACCATTAAAGTAAATGTATAATAATTGTCATCTATGAAGCATATAATTTCGTTCTAAAAATTCGGAAAATATGAAGGTTTTTTTAGGCATTAGATATTGGCATTTATTTGTCAATCAAACAACAAAAGTTTTCAAGTCCTATCCAGATATCTTCTGCCATAGTTGAGCCCATTATAAATCATCAAGATAGTACCAAGAATTACAGGCTTAAAATGAAAGTTAATCATGGAGATAATGAACCTGTAAGTCGTTCTTGCGGACAACACTTCACAATTTCTGGAGCACTGGTAAGAATTCAGAACAATAAACGCTCAACCATTGCCTAAAAGAGAAAATTGGTGTAGATGCTCCACCCTGCACTTGGTAGAAATAACATTATGGTAGATACCTTGCACACATAAAATACATTTCAAATAAGTGCGAAAACTGGCAGAAAACATAAAATAGTAAGGATACAGAAGAGTACTAAATACGATTTAATTCATACACCTCCAATCCACCATTAGCTTATGTAAAGTACATATATAAATTATGACTTCATTGCAGATAACCTCTATGTGGGTAAGTCATTTCATCATATAAAACAACAATATCCATAATAATGTGGTACTATGTAAATCATAAGAAGTACCAATAAATGTTGCAGGTCGCTTTTTTTCCGTTTGCTCAAAGTATAATACACTGATCCGTTTCACCATTTTTTAAGGTAAGATAAAGCATAACCCATATCGACTAACAGGTTAAAAAAGCTGAAAGCTAACCTCAAAAACGTTGTTGTCCAGACCCACCATTCGCAGCTGAGTCATATATTATAGGCCTAGGAAATCAGTGGCAAGTCGCCGTAATAGAATCCTGCTACGGAACGCCTGATGCAGCACAGATCAAACACCCAGGTCGATCACCCCACACAAAATAGCCTTAATCACTTGGCCTTTCAGAAAAATGTTGCAGCAGCTAAACACCCTGTGGATGAACATTTACATGTAACCATCAGTAATGTTTTTAGTATCTGTGCCAAGTGTTTATTATACTAACTTAGCTAATGCATCTAATTACATCCCATTAGAGGTGGAATTTTCAACCCAAATATAATAAATGGGTCAATCTGGGAATGAATCAATCAAAAGGTTGATAGTGAATTGAAGTTATACCTCTATCCATGTTGCTAGTTTCGGTCTGCCAGTGCAAACATCATACTTATTTACTTCTTGTATGAATAATTAAAACTTATACGAAGGGAATTAAGCATCGCTTTGGAAGTCCCTCAAAAGTCTTCACACACCATTCCAAAACAAAGCTTATGTTGTTGCAATTCGCTTATCTTTGATGAAATCAAAATTGTCCCCATATGCTAACTTTAAGGTAGGAGATAATTATTGTTGAGCCACCTGTAATAAATTTATGAGCTATTTTATTATTATTGGCCTTTAAAGGGGTGTTTGGAATTGCTTATTTAAATTACGTAATAGATTTTTGAATTATGATACAACCTTTTTATACCCGGAGGTGCTCCAAGAAGAACAAATCTCTTTGTAATTCCAGCCTCATAGAAGATTAAAACTTTAATAACTAGTCCTTTACATTCCAATTGCTTCTTCGCACTTTCTTGCCCGACTTTTTGACCTATGTCTGCACAAAATAATTATTATATGATTACTCTTTCGTTACCAAAAAGGGTCCCTTATCCGAAATACAAAAACACATTGCAAGATGTAGCATCAAAAAACTACTACACAAAAGGTTTCCCCTGTTTACATTTCTCACTTCCTTGATTTCAATTATGTAGTTATCTTGGTTCACTTTTATAAGACTCGTTTCGGAGAAATTGAGAAAGGTAAATAAAATTTAAATTTTTTTTTTAATCAATTCTATATGTGCAAGGTCTGCCGATATTTAATTTTCCTTTACAAATGCATACCATAAACAGGCATGTACACAATATTATATGACCTAGCTTAATAGTTATTACTATTACATAAGCAACTTCAAAGACATGTTATTTTTTCATTCATAGTTGAACACAAACGTGCTATCTTGCTTAGAGTTTCCACTGACCCATATAAAGGAATTCATGCTTCATTATATGAAAGGCTCAAATGTTGCAGCTATACAAATTTTAGACCGACTTTCAGAGACAATGCTTCTATTAAAGTATGAAGTGATCATAGCATCACACTCATATTATCCTTTAAAATGTATTTTGTAATGCTTTTCATTATATCCAGTCTAAAGCTTGAGGGATTGTTCTATAAAAATGTCTCAGTACAGTTATGTATATATATGCCGGTTGGTAAAAGTTTAAGTACCTTAGAAGTACATGTGTCACTACAACCCGTCTGTTCATGCAACTGAGACTCGTCAACTGCATGTTGCGGTATTACATCATCTGAGACTGTCGTATTTACCTATCCTCATGGTATGTATTTGTACAGGCTCTAAACAGGTGATGGTCTTTTTTTTATCAAATAGTTATTTTGTTGCTAATCAAAATCATAATGTTACAGATTAGCAACAATAAGTTGATATAAAAAGACCAGTATGTACATAATCTCTAAACAGTATGTACGAAATAGTTACTTTGTTGCTAATCTCTAAACAGGTGTTGCAACAAAATAACAGCTTGCAATTTGTGGTAAGTTTACCTTAGCCGCTTAACGATCCGTCGCACAAAGGAGGGAAGTATCTTAAAGACATTAGAATTAGCGTCTGGTTTTAGCTTACGCTTCATAGAATCTGAAGTAGCTCTTTGAGCGTCTGCTGTTGTTCCTGCAAAGTAGTCAATCCACATATAAAGAGAAATCTTCGATGAAATACGATAAACATTGACTCAAGAAATACACGGTAGATTCCATGTACCTTTCAAAGCTGCAATGGACCGCGGTGCTGCATTCTGTGCACGGAATTCAGAGTATCTTAGGAAAATATCCAGATTTGAATGTAGTTTTGGCGTCATGTTTCGACCTATTGGTTGAGACTGCATCTGAGAACCACGAATATGTAAAGAGCCATCCGCCCGAAGTAGTTGTTCTGTAGCGTATCGAGAAGGCGATGATTGAGATAGGCCTGTAGCAACAAAGAGCTTATAAATAAGTTGAAAAAACAACACGAGGTATCGAAAAAAGCAAGAGGAACGCTATAGTCACCTTGCAAAGTAGAATTGCCACTATATGCATTTGAGTATTCAAAACCGGAAACCGAGATGTCATCGTAGGTTCAACGGATGGGACGTTGCTGACGTAGCCAGAATCGATTGATACATTATTAAAAACTGCCTGTGCTGTGGCATTTTGTGCCTTTTCTACTAACCTTACCCAAACACCCCTTTAGTGGTTTATTTAATCAAATAAGATGTTTTTATAGATTTAAGCTACAGCAACATCATACCCAATAAGCTGTTGTTGTTTGTAAGTTAAAATATTGATTTCAGACTCAAATGCCTATACAAAAACCAATTATTGTAACATACTGTAAAGGATAGCAGTTACAGTCACTCAATGTGTTCCAGAAAATGACAACCATTTTAGAAATTTGGTCTGTTATAAAAAAAACACAGAAATATTGTGTCTGAATGTATAAAATCAGATGGTATGGTTTTGCGGGTTACCTAAAACAATGCATCCCAACATAGTTCCAATTTCTTTTCCATTGTTCGCCACTCCATTGTCATTTCAAATGTGTTAGTATTGGGTTGTGCACACTGAGATGTAGAACCTGCATAAAGAAAGTCAAATACCAAATTGGTAATAATTATGTAACAAAAATCAGAGACTATATAAAATTGTGGGTAACGTGTTTTTTACCTCTTAGAATACAAATTATGTAACTAATGTAGCTGTCATAATAGCACCCAAACTGCATATGGGCAGTCTTCGATTAGAAGCTTTAGTCCATGCCTTTGACTCAAGACTGGAACTGTCATACCCCTGCAAAAATCATGAGACCAGACACGGGTCTGCATTTGTAGTGGCATATGTGTGGGTCGGATAGCTTAAGTTTTATACCTTCTAAAGAGGTCAATATTCATAAAGCCAAAGCAAGCGAACAATATCATACCCTTAGAAACATACACTAATACTTGCTTATTTTAATTTCACATATTCGTTTTCGTAATTTTACAAACCAATAGTTACTGTAAACGCACAACCTTCAAATTTTTGTAAGGAATATTAGCACTAACAAACCTTTGTGTATTTCTATTTAAAGAAAATGTATAAACCCTAAGAAAATGAAAAACTTCACACATGTAATTAGGGATGATTAAAGTTACAAAATTGAATTAATTGGAACCGAATGCGTGCAATTTATGCTCTTTTGAAATATTCATCCTTTTCTTCTCCGTCTGAAACTTGCCTGACAAAATCAAAAACTAAAATCTTAGAAAAAAAAATCCTATAATCTACCATAAAACTATGATTATTAGGTAGGATTAGAATCGGTAGGAAAAAAAGACACACCTGATGTTTTTAGATCGCTTCGGGCGGGCGGTAGCATCAATGCTATTAACCCGAGCTCCCCCAATATTATAAGTTTGATAAATGATATTCTGTAATAATAATAATAACAAGAAAAACACCCCGCGTTGCGGCGGGGCTAATTTTTTCCCGAATAATTTTTTTTTTACGTTTCGGGTTTTTTTTTTGGCGATGCGTTATGGCGGGGCTAATTTTTAATATTTTCTTTTTTTGTATGATTCGGGGAAAAAAAATTGCGTTGGGACGGGCTAATTTTTTCCCGAATATTTCTTTTTTTGGGACGGTTTTGTAAATTTTTTTACGGGAATTTTTGTGTAAGAAAATTCGTAAATACAGTTAAAAGGTTAGGGTCCGTTTTGTTTTATTTTTATTCTTACATTCGGCCAGATTTTAGGCTATTTTTGGGTTTTTTTTTTTTTTGCTAATTTATTCCCGGATATTTTCTTTTTGTACGATTCTGAGAAAAAAAAATTGCGTTTGGGACGGGTAAATTTTTTTCCTAGAATATTTTCCTTTTTTTTTTGGACGGGTCGAATTATCTTTTTTTTTTGGCGATGATGTAAAAAAGTTTGTGAACAATAAAAACTTGACGTGTTTTTTTGTTAATTTTTTACGGATTTTTTTGTAAGAAAATCGTACAATAGTTTAAAAGTTGAAGGACCGTTATTGTAATTATTTTTTATTTTTAACTTTGGCCAGTTTCAAGCTAATTTTGGGCTTGTTTTTTTTTTTTACTTCGGGCACAAAAAAAAACAAAAAAAAAATAAATTAAAAAAACCAAAATCGGACTGGCCCAAAATGAATAGCCCATTACTGTAGCAATTAGGCCCGAAGTCAAAACGACTTCGATTAGTCGTGAATGTGTGTATATAGTAAATAATTAACATTCATTTTGTTTTCGCCTAATATATATAGCATGCATAGAGTGTAGGCAACACGCATGCAAACCTTTGGGTTGCTCAATTCATCTAAATAAGATGTATACCCGCTTTCTTGTTATTGTTATCTTTTCTTTTACACTGCCATATTTCAACATGTTTACATTGTCACTTTTTAACTCAGACGTGAACTAATTGTGTTTACGCGTTATTTTTCTTCATTTGAAGCATTCTGAAAATAAGGATATTTTGATTTTGTCGAATACAGATACATTATGCGTAACAAGAGCTTAGAGCTCGAACATTAATGGCAGACATTGCTGACATGAGAGTGAACCTAAGTTTTCAACAAAATCATGTATGATATCCATAACTGTTTAAAGTAAAATAATGATATTGAATTAACCACACATCTAATGGTGTGTTGTATCTATATTTAAATGACAAGAATACAAATAATCACTCCTATAAATTGTGGAGTGATAAGTACACAATATATTTTAGTCAATATAACAACTCCTATAATTGTGGAGTGATAGAGTATATCAACTCCTATAATTGTGGAGTGATAAGTACAAATATATTTAGTCAATATTATCTAATATCCCCCCTCAAGCGAATAGGTGGTGGACCAAGGCGTAGCAGAGACCGAAAATACTCAAATTGAGGGCGCGGAAGACTCTTCGTAAAAATGTCTGCCACTTGAAGCTTGGTTGGTATGAACTTGGTATAGAGTCTTACCCTTATAAATAAGAAACAAAAAAAATATAAAAAATTTTAAAAAAAAAATAAAAAAAAAAAAAAAAAAATAAAAAAAAAAATAAAATTTAAAAAAAAAAAAAAAAAATTAAAAATAAAAATTTAAAAAAAAAGATGCAACAGTTCCTCAACGAAGTTTACATTCAGATCGATGTGTTTGGCACGTTTGTGAGAAACTGGATTTTGAGACATAAACAAAGCACTTTTATTGTCACACAAAAGTGTCGGTCGATCCGGTGGTAGAGCATGAAGTTCTCGAAGCAAATGTGTAATCCAAATGATCTCTGCAGCGGTGTTTGCCATGGCACGATATTCTGATTCGCAACTAGATCGAGAATAACAGTTGGTTTGTTTCTTGGCACTCCAAGAATACTAAGTTGCCTCGAGAAATATGAAAATCCATAAGTGAGACCGACGAGTTTCGATACAGCGAGCCCAATCACATCCCGAGTACCCATAAGAGTTAGGAATTGGTCGCCGAAAAATGAGATCATATGAATGATTGAACCCTTGACATATCGTTAGAATGCGTTGACAGATTGAAAATGCGCGAAACGGTTGGAGCATGGAAGGAACTGACTACTTGGATTTACGCATAAGATAAATCAGGCCTATGATAGTGAGGTATTGCAAAGCTCCCACTATAGAACGATAAAGATAATGATTAGCGAAAAGAGATCCACCTTGTCACAAACACTTCATTAGCACCAATGGAGTAGACACGGGTTTTGAATCCAGCAATGCAGCCCGAGTAAGAACATCTGTGGCATATTTGGCTTGACTAAGGAAAAGCCCATCGTTAGTGTAACTTACTTCAAGGCCAAGAAAATAGCTAAGGTCACCAAGGTCTTTTATGAAAACTCCTGCTTAGAACGAGTGGTTAATTAAGTGAGCAAGGATTCATTGTTGCCATGAGGATAAGTTCATCAACATACACGAGCAAATACATGAAGAAGAGTCTTTTAGTGAAAACAAATAAGAATTTGTCGGCTCGACAACAAACAAAACCATGACAAGAAAAAAGAACTTAGTCGATGAAACCAAGCTCGTGGAGCTTGCTTTAAACCGTAAAGTGCCTTGGATAATTTGCATACATGATTTGGAAATTGCGGATCAATGAACCCTGGTGGTTGCTCCATGTAAACAGTCTCATTAAGGTGTCCATGTAAAAACGCATTTTTGACATCTAACTGATGTAGACGCCAACGATGGAGTACAGCCAAAGATAGAACAATTCTCACAGTAGAAGCTTTAACAACTGGACTGAACGTGTGGGAATAATCGAGACCCGGAATTTGAGTAAAACCCTGAGCCACCACACGTGCTTTAAACCTTTCAACCGAGCCATCAGCATGATATTTGATTCGATAAACCCATTTGGAACCAACAATATTAGAAGCAATGACGTGTACAAGGGTCCAAGTACAATTTTGTTTTAAAGCCTCCATTTCATCATGCATAGCAGCCATCCATTGAGGATGTTTAGCTGCGGATTTGAATCCCTTTGGCTGAACAAGAGAAAAAAGAGCAGCATGTAAAGCATGAGATGTAAGAGATACAAAATCCGGAGAGTGCTTTGTCTTGAAAATTCCTGATTTAGAACGAGTCTTCATCAGTGAACGGACGAAGGCTCGGTAGGAGTCCAGTGGCCCGGATGTCCGGAGGTCCCCATGAGAATAGACACACCACTGTCGGTTGGTGGGTTGTCGTCTTCAGATGAATACGGTGATGAAGGCGTTGAGTCAGGCTCATGGATTGGTTCAGCAGCAGTTGTTGGAACGGGGCACAGCCCACACGGACTCGAAGATGAGGGCCTTGTATCGGTGGGCCGAGATTCAGGAACCGGGGCATCTGATATGGGTGGCCCATCTTCTAGAAAAGTGCACAACTGAAGTGTTGAAAGAGCATTAGGATTAGCGGTGCTAGCAAAAGGAAAAGTTACCTCATCAAACCGTGCATGCCGAGTAATATATATACGAGACGAATCCGGATCAAGGCATTTGTAACCTTTATATTGAGGGTTGTAACCAATAAAAACACAAGGTTACTATATATTAACACATAAATAAAATAATAATTTAATTAATAATTTAAATAATATTTACAAAAATAAAACATTAAAAATATATAAAAATTAACATAATACTTCTTGGAGCCAACTTATGAGCTGAATAATCACGTAAATATGGGTAGACAAGACATCCAAAAGCACGAAAATTTGTGTAGTTTGGCAGCCTTGAATAATAATAAATCCCAAAAGAGATTGATTACCAAGGATTTAGTAGTAACCGATTGATGATGTACGGTCTGAACTAATGTCATCTACCCAATACGATGCAGTAACATGACATAGAATAGCATAGCCAACCAGTTTCACAGGTGACGATGTTTACCTCAGCACGCCCGTTTTGTTGAGGTGTGTAAGGACATGATAATCGGTGAAGTGTGCCATTGTCTTCAAAAATTTTCCGAACCGTGTGATTCACAAATTCTGTGCCTCCATCACTTTGAAAAACTTTAATTTTCCTAGATAATTGAGTCTGTACAAGTTTGATAAATGCAGATAAAACCGTATAGAAGCCAGACTTGGTTTTTAAAGGATAAAACCATGTGAAACGAGAATAATCATCAACAAATATAACATAGTACAAGTAACCATCTGATGAAACAGGTGCAGGACCCCATAAATCACAATGAATTAAATCTAATGGATATGAAGATCGTTTAGAATTAAGTTCAAAGGGTAAACGTTGGCTTTTGAGAGTTGACAAGTTTTGCAATATTCGGGTTTATGGTAGTATAAGTAAGTAACATCTAAAACACCAATTTTTTTAAAGTGAAATAACATCAAAAGAAACATGTCCCTAAAACGATTATGCCATAATTCAAAGAAGCTTTTCTTGAACACCTACAGTTGCCGCCATGGCCATGGAGTATCTCGATAGAACATAAAGACCATCATCACAAAGTCCTTGTGTTATCACCTGTTATGGTTTCCTGTCCTGAATGTATAAAAAAAGTTGAGAGAAAAACATCAACCGATGATCAAGTAAGTTTGCTTATCGACAGGAATTTATTGAGGTTAATTTTAGAATGACCAAAACATCACGAAGCAAGATTTTATTTGAAACGCATAGATTGAACCAATCTAAGAATCAGTAAAGCATCCACCATTACCGAAAAAAACACGCATAATTACCCGAATGAGGGCTGAATGCCAGACATTATCCGGAGAGGAGGTCATGTGAAGCCGTGGCACTAATCAACGTACAAGCCGGGTGCCCTCGATAGCATGGCACTGAAGGTGAAAGGCTTGTGCTAAGTTTGCATCTGATGTAGCCCGCATCGAGGCATAAGTATGATGAATGGACAAGAGAGGCATATGCCCATTGGTGCACATAACATGGCAGTTGAGGGGACGCCTTGCCCCACTCATCCAACCCCCATTGAGTTACTAGCGCGACCACCCCCTCGAGAGTAGTTTTGTTGGCGTTGTTGACGTCCCTGTGAAGATCTAGAACCGCTTTGTTGAGAAAAGAAAGCAGCAGGAGGTGTGGCCGAACCATGAAGAGATTTGAGAAACATCTCATGACTTTCCGCTTGAGATAACAAGTCACGAAAAGTTGTAAAGGGTTTGGTCGTGCGAATGGCAGTGGAGAAGGTTTCAAACGAGGCTCCTAAACCACAAACGAACCAGTGAAGCTTGTCCATTTCATCTACAGGTTGTCCAATAGCAGCAAGTTTGTCACAAATACCTTTGAATTGACGACCATAATCAGAAACCGTGGAGGTGCCTTTTGATAGATTGCGAAGAGAATCACGCAGAGAATGGATCCTTTCAACAGAAGAGTTGCTGTAGGCAGTCTCTAAAGCAGTCCAGATTGCATGAGCCGTGGTAAGGCCCAAGACTTCAGCAGCAGCTTCCTCGGTTAGGGAGGAATTGAGAAGGATGACTGCTCGTTGATCAAAATCATTCCAAGTAGTGAAGGCTGGATTTGGAATGGATTGATCACCAGACGTGATGGTAGCCGACGGGGCAGTAGTACCATCAATATGATTTGTAAGCTTCTGGTAGGAGAAAGAGAGGAAGCATTGATTTTTCCATATGAAAATAGATGGTGAAGCAACTTGATAGGGATCATATGGAGGAGGGTATTCATGGGGAAGGTGTTGTCTTGAAGGTTCGACATGAGAGGTACCAGGAAAAAGAGACGAGAGGGGAGAAAAGTTAGGCTGATACCATATAATGAATATTGAATTAACCACACATCTAATGGTGTGATGTATCTATATTTATAATGACAAGAATACAAGATAATCAACTCCTATAATTGTGGAGTGATAAGTACAAATATATTTAGTCAATATAATCAACTCCTATAATTGTGGAGTGATAGAGTATATCAACTCCTATAATTGTGGAGTGATAAGTACAAATATATTTAGTCAATATTATCTAATAAAGTATCTAAAATATACACCTATATATAAAGGAATTTTAATTAATTCGGTTTAAAAATTTGTGTTTATTCGAAAGTGCACATTACATTTACATTATTACAATGTATGTATATTCAGCCATACTTTTGTTTATTTCATGTACTATTGTTATCATACTTAAATTTGTCTATATATAAGGCATGCGCAGTGTCTTGAGTACTTCTAATCTCTTGTATAAATCATAAACAGCATGTCGGCTTAGATATGACAAAGATTGTTCTAACTATGCTTTCTACTTTATACTGAGAAAAAAAAGAAAATAACAAATTTAATTACAAAATTCTAAATTAAAGCTGTATAGTATTATTTTTCTAAGTAGATAAGCTATACATGTTATGAAAATCTACGTGTTTATTTTTTTTTTCCTAATCTGAATTAAGTTCTTGATTGTACAATATATCAACATTTTGGTTTAAGAAAATGTTACTTAACAAGCAAAAGAACTCGCGCGTTGCGGCGGGGCTAATTTTTTCGAATAATTTTTATTTACTTCGGGAGGGTTTTTTTTTTGGGCGATGCGTTATGGCGGGGCTAATTTTTAATATTTTCTTTTTTGTAGATTCCGGGAAAAAAAAATGCGTTTGGCGGGCTAATTTTTCCCCGAATAATTTCTTTTTTTGACGGATCTATCTTTTTTTTGTCGATGAATGTAAAAAAGTTGTGAACAATAAAAACTTGACGTGTTTTTTTGTTAATTTTTTACGGGACTATTTTTGTAAAAAAATCGTAAATAGTAAAAGTTTTTTTTTTTGCGTTGGGACGGGTTAATTTTTTCCCGAATATTTTCTTTTTTTGGGACGGTTCGATATCTTTTTTTTTTGGTCAGATTTTGGGCCACATTTTATGCGAATTTTAGGCTAGTTTGTCGACAAATGTATATATTAGTAATAATTTTTTTTATATGGCTTATGTGTTGGGCCTCATGTTTAAAGTGTTGTTTTTTTTTTTTTGCTATATGGTTTTTTTTAATATAATGGGTTGTACGTTTGTAACCATATCGATTATTTTAAAGTTATTAGGTATCGAAGATGTTTCCGCGAGTATTTTTTTATCTGAATAAGTCGGAACTTTTGTAATATTTTTTTTCCTCCTACTTTGTGCATACAAATTAAAAAAAAAAAAAAACCAAAATCGGGCTGGCCCAAAATGAGAGCCCGATACTGTAGCACTGTGGCCCACTGTCAAAACGACAGTGGATTTGTCCACAAATGTGTTATGTATTAAAAAAAGACACACCCAAAATCGGGCTGGCCCAAAATAAGAGTCCGATACTGTAGCAATGTGGCCCACTGTCAAAGCGACAGTGGATTTGTCCACAAATGTGTTATATATTAATTAATTAACTTGAAATGAAAGTTTAAACACGCAAGGCGTTTAACTAATACTGTAGTAGACATTTGCACTAGCAAATAATTGTTATGATTCTTATTTTTATTGGCTTATTAAAACTATATAACAAATTACCGTGTTGTCTCCTCTCTCACAGTTCATTTTTTAATATTAATTTTAATATTAAAATATTATTATAAAGGACTATCTTAAAATTACCGTGTTTGTCTCCTCTCTCACTAGTTCATTTTTTAATATTAATTTTAATATTTTAAATATGGCAAAAACTCCACCCAAAAATACCTAATTTTAACCAAAAACCCCCTCAACCAAAATACCTAACTTTTAGCAATATGCCTAAATACATAAAAATCGCAATAAGTCGTCACTTTTGCGGGAAATTGAGGAAAAATATCGAAATAAATTTGCGATATATTTTAGAAAATATCGCAAAAATTTGCGATTATTTATAAAAAATCGCAAAATTTCTAATAAGATCGCAAAATTTTATATAAAATCGCAAATTTTTATCATTGTTTTATCTTTATATTTGCGATTTTTTTTGTCTAAATTGTTGAGAGAGGGCGCACCTTCAAGCGTATGTGAATGTCAGGGATATGAAGAGACAAGGGGCCTTTTGGAGCACCTTCTCTTATCTGTTCTTTCAGATTATTCGGGGCCATTCGAATATTCTCAAAGTCTAAAAGGGAATTGGCAACAACTGTTCTGGCTCAGCTTCAATCTGTTGGGCAATAATGAATTTGGAGTTGTTGGTCGTCCATATTGAAACTGATACCAATTTTCACAAAATACATAAGTAAAGTTCAGTTAGAGGTGAAACGGAAGCTATTGCGACATACGGAGTGCCATATATAACATCATTTCTTCTTTTCCATTGGTGGACGTCTTACGTTAATCATGTCTGTCCTTACGTTCCTTGCCTCTTTATCTTAGGTTCACGCTTTTATATGTCTTTGGGTGTTCTTCGTGTCTTGTATCCCTCGCTGAGATATTTTTTTAATGGTGGTTGACGATATAAAAATGAAAGAGATTATCTCATGATTCGTTGGACAATTTTAAGCTTCTTATAACAAAAAGGTAGGGCTTAGGTGTGGTCCAAGCTTCTTTGCTCTTTTATAGATCCTTATTATTAAGTGGGTTTGGAGATTTCTTTTCGCAGGTTGCATCCTTTGGCTCGTTCTTATTGCTGGTTTATAATGGCATCGTTTCCTTTGTTCACACAGGTTCGGTTCCAGTTTATCCCATTGGAATTGTATCTTGAAAGTGCTCAATTCTCTTGTCCGCAATAAGGTATTATCCTTATTGGTTTTGAAAAAAGAAGAAGTGGAAACGGGGCGAACCTTCTTCTTGGGATGATTGTTGGATAATGATGTCCCTTAGCAGCTCTTTTCTTGTTTATATGCGTTGGAGCTCAAAAAAAGGTATTTACGGTTGCAGATAAAACTCATTGAGGATTCGTTTGTTGCTCTTTTCGTTGAAACACCCGTGGAGGGGAGAGAAGAGCAGCTATTCCATCTAGTTGAACTTGTTGGGTCTATATCTTTATTCCTTACAATGATCGATGGGCATGGCTTCTTGGATCTTCTGGTGAGTTTTTCGTTTCACTCAGCTAGAAACATTTATTGATGATATTCTTTTCCCTTTTGTTGGGTGGCGTTACTAGATGGGTTGAAAGTGTTCCAATAAAGGTAAAATATATTACGTGGAAAGTTTGTTTGGATAAGCTCCCCACGAGACTTAACCTTTCACTTCGTGGGATTGGTATTCCTTCTATTATATGCCCAAATTGTGGTTTAGCCGGAGAATCATGCTCGCATCTTTTCTACTCTTGTAATTTAGCTCGGACTTTATGGCTAAAATAAGCTTCGGATGGTGGGACAGTGATTTATTCCAGATTTCATATATGGTGGGGGATAGAAGAATCGTTATTAAGAATATGATTATTAATTAGGGATGTTAATCGCTTAACTGAAAACATACCTTTAGAATCATAATTCCAAAATTTGTAACATTAAATAAGACACGTTGTAGTTGTTTTGTTTATAACCTTGCCTTTCGATTCTTTGGCCGAGTCCTTTGAGTCATCTAACCTTGCATTCCATGGTCAATTATATGGTCGAAGTTGTTTTGTTTATAATCTTGCCTTCTAATTCCTTTATCGGCCTAAAAATTTTTGCGTTCCAAATCAATTCAAGTAACTAGGTTATGAAAAAATTAGTAATCCAGCGTAGATTTTATATAAATGTTTCACAACAATGTAACATAGTCTCAAAAGGTTTTATATATATGTTTATTCGCAATCTAACTCAAGATTGTGTCATACAAATCTTGAAAACTATGTTTTTACTGTTGGTCACACACATCTTACTTCAGTTTGATCTTATTTTAAATACGATTGAGCTTTCTATAAGCTAGAAATGCAAACTCAAAATCACGAATGACGATAGCTGAATTAAGTACTCCGCAACGTATATATATTGATAATGAATTGAAATGGTCGGCAAGAATGTGCAAATGACTACTGTAATTCGACTGTCCAAGCAATAATCTGTTTTCTTGCAACAGGTTGGTGCTAGCTTTTGAACTATACTTTTGACTTTTAAGGTCAACTTATCCACAATATATTTCAAAAGTTGACTTTTAAGGTCAACCAAATGCAATTAGTTGTGCATCTGAACAAGCCTTTGGATTAGAGTCTCTTTTCTTCATAGCTGCTTGAGTACTTCCCATTAGTAACTATTAAGCCTAAAATCTCATACGGAGGGCCGGCCCCTGATTCTAATATCCTTTTCTTGGAGCACAACTCAACAAAATAAATCTAACAGTATCAAATTCATAAACACATGGAACGCAACTCAACTAAAACCGAAATAATCAAGAAAAAAAAGGTACATTTCTCGGAGATACAAACCTCTCTAAAAACAGTGTCGCCGTCATTGACAATCTTAGAAGGACCATATACTTATGAAAAGCAAATTTACTTGTATGGTATATGGCTGAAAGAATTGGTTAATTTGCATAAGTCAAAACAATTATACAGAACCACGACATTAGTATATTGATTCTGAAACTTAATTACACAAGGGAATAATATACGTGAATGACAAAACAATTCGCCTACCCGACACATGCTTTTCGGAATACCACTAAGCATATAAAAATGTGGATACTATTATGAATTTATACAAAGAACTTACAAAATATATCTGATAGTTTTTATAGAACCCTTTAAGGATGATAAAGAAGGTACATAATGTCAAGTGAAACAACAATTAAATACCTAAACCAATAACAGCTGCATCGAAGAAATTAGCGGGAAGGTTCATATTCACTGATACAAAAGTATACGCCTTCTCTAAAATTACTGATAGAGGCATATTGCCTTTGTTGTACTCCAGTAGATTAGGTTGTAGAAACTCATTGGGCTACTGAAATGTCAGAAACCCATTCCTATAGAGAAACACAGAGAATATTTGAAACCAAGAGACTGACTGATCAAGTTGAGCTTAATCCTTGTTACTTAAAATAATACTCCCTCTGTTCTATATTAAGTGTCCACAATGGAATCTTTGAGGTTTTTTTTCATCAACTTTGACTGTAAATATTTGTGTTTATGTTATATAATACTTAATAAAAATTATACCAATAAAAAATACATTCAAAACTCTATCAATTCATATATTTTGCATCAAGTATCATATAACATAAAAAGAAATAATTAAGGTCAAAGATGAAGAAAAATGACATGAAAAAAGTCAAATTGGACACTTAATGTGAGACGGAGGTAGTATGTTTTACCCATCCAACATGAACATATTACTTTTATTGGCATATGATGAGTTTTAGCCTTGTTATACAATTTGAATGCAAACATGAACAAACTAGAACTGTTACACAATGAATAAACCCCGTAGGTTATGATCTATTATTTCACCACTATTTATAGATACAAATATACAGGCTTGAGCCCAATGACAACTAGACTACAGCTAAGAATGATAATGTACAGATAATGATTATCCAATCATCATACTCATGATTATCTAATCATCCTAAAATACATGTTGACTAACAAATCATCCAAAAATATATCAACTAATATTAGAAGGTAGCCAATCAAATAATCTATCATCTAATAAGAACTACCAAATTATCACGAGTTCCATTTAAGAAAGTAAATGACCATAATAATTAATCAAATACTAATCAGTTTCGATGCACCTTCAGTATATGCTCATTGATATATCTAAGAAGTCAAAAAGTAGAGAGAGGGACGCACCTTCAGCGTATGTGAATGTAAGGGATATAAGAGACAAGGGGCCAATAGGAGCCTCTTCTACTTATCTTTTCTTTCAGATTATCTGGGCATTCGTGTATTGTCAAAGTCAAAAGTGAAGGCAACAACGTTTCTGGTAGATCTTCAATCTTTCGGCAATTCCAAATTTCGAGATGTTGGAGGGAGGTGAGGTGTTGGAGTCCCATTGAAACTGATTCCAATTTCCCAAAAGACGATAAGACAAGTTTAGTAAGAGATGAAGGAAGCATATGCGACAATTGACTTCCACTACTCACATCATCTTCTTGTGCCGATCTACCAAATAGCTGTAGGACAACAAGAGAAGGTGGGAAGTTCTGTGGGCCCAACTTTGATATGGGCTTCTTCAAACCCCCTATTTCTAAGATACCCAACTTAGGAGGCCAAAGCCCAAAGGAATCAACTTCCATATTTTCACAATTAATAATTCTCAGATGATTTCTTTTAGATTTTTTTTGATTTTCAATCATGTTAATTATTTCGCTTATTTATCACATTTCAGGCTGCAACTGCTATTGCTGAAACAGATCTTCCACTATCTAATCAATCATGACTTGGCTTGGCTTTGCACTTCTCGGTCTTTTAACTTAGAGTTAATTCGCCATTACTGAAAAAAAGAAAGGTATGTCAATGTGTCATTCCTACTGTTAATATTTAAGTTCTGATGTAAATTTGCAGTCAAAGTCAAGGGACGATATAGTTTCCTCTTGTTATGCCATCATGAATCACAGCCGAAATTTCATTTATATTTTCAAATTATTTTGAAATTTTGTAGGGCTTGCAATATGGCTAAACAGGCATTTGAAGACGCTGCTGCTTGACTTGTTAGACCTAGTATAAAAAAGTACTTACAGGAAAGTTCTATGATAATGCGGTTGATTGTGGACAATCTTTCTATGTGGACCCGGGGTCCTTGCAGAGATGAAGCGGCAGAAGATAAAGTATTTTACCCACCCACCCGAATAGTTTAAAGAAGTATTTTATGGCGAGTCTAGTTCCCATATGGTTAACTGTGAATCGACAAATTTTTGTGAGTTAGGAGAAACGTAAACTGTGAGCAATGTTGAATAATTTTCAGTTTCAGTCTATAATCAGCGGGTACTAGAAATGATAAAAATGATATAACTAGCAGAATTGTGTTGCATTGGCGAAATTAGAACTGTTAGCTTACAACTATTAGATAAGTGCTTTTAGAGCAATATGCTTAATCTGCGTACCATTGTTATACACGGATTTTTCTCTACTAAAAACAATGTGGGTTTTGGTAGCATCTGGTTCTTAGTGTCCGTTTTGTATCAGGGTGTTGCTTTCGTTTTTTTTTAAGCTTGTTTCAGGGGGCTTTATAGCTTGTTGTGTTTGTCATAATTGCCCAATACAAGATTTGAGTGTTGAATTTAACTTTACTAGTTTATGTAATGGGGTTTTAGTGAGGTCAAAGATTTGTTTTTTTAAATAACCTCAGAAGGTGTGTGCTTTCATTAATTGATTAGCTGCTTGTGATTAAGTAAAATTCCTCAAGTTGGTTGTTTGGGGATTGCATATTTCAAACAGCCCTATCTGCTTAAAGCTAGATATACATCACTGGGCTTAATCTAATGTATCTGATAAAGCCTTTTATATATAGGAGTGAATTCGGTTGAAAGATGTAGGATTCTGTGAGCTTTATTTATGGAAGGGACTAATGCTGGATAAAGTGGTTTTGTTGAAAAATAAACTTAAGCTATAATGTTTCATGGGGGGAAGGAGGGGATAATGAGATTTACTATGTGATTTTATTCATTGGAACGGCAGACCAGTGGGGGGGCTGGGGGGTGCTCGTCGCACCCCCCCTCCCCCCCCCCCCCCCCCCCCCCCCCCCCCCCCCACCCCCCCCCCCCCCCCCCCCCCCCCCCACCCCCCCCCCCCCCCCCAACAACGGAGCACGATGACTAAGCTTTCTTCAATTGGCGAAAAGCAACTTTTCTTTGTTCGGGAAACTTTCGAAAGCCCCCCTAAATTTATCTTGAAAAAAAAATCTGAGCCCCCCCTAGTATCATTTTCTGGCTCCGTCTCTGAGCATTTTCATCTAAACACTCAAAACTGTTCATCGTTTCTTAAGTAAGCAGATAAGCACCTGAATAAGGATTCTAAATAGTTTACAAGTCTAGCAATATTTTAAAATAATCAGATAAGCATTTTCATCTAAACACTCAAAACTGGTTGGAATAATTGACCCAAAACTCTTGAGATCAACCAGACTGTGCCAGGCAAATAGATAGCCTTATTGGCTTAACTTGTTGATAGGTCTACCGTCTAAGTTTATTAATTAGAGATTTGAGGTTGAGATTAGTACTTTTATTGTTAAATTAAAGATCAAAGCAGTAAGGTAACAACCCGCCCGGGATAATATTATGATAATGTTGAGCCCCTTAAAGTGTCTGGGATACTTATTACCCTTCCTCCAACAGGTTTTGTTTTTAGTTGAAACTGAAGGGTTATTCCAGTTATCCACTGCTTGTTTTGATTCAAAGAAAACACATGTTCAGTGAACATAATATTTAATTTTTTGTTAATGTAGTTCTCAACAGAAGGTGAAAGAATTAAGGACTGTCGATGGATGGGTTTAGTGTGAAGTGGAGAACCTCCAAGGGACGTGGAGTTAAGGATGCGTGATGAAGTAGTGAAAGAACTCAAGGTCGGTTTCAAGGTTGTTTCATAACTCTGTAGATAAAGAAACTAAAGTCGGTGTTACAGTGTCAAAGAATCCTAAAAACTTGTTTGCTTATGTTCGTCTTTACTTGTTTCATTCATCGATACATCTATGTTTTGCTACTTCGTTCTGTCATGAATTTTCTTGAAACGTTGGTATATACAAATAGCTCATGTGATGTGATTTTGTATAGTTTTACTTGTTTTCCCTTGCATGCAACTTCTGTTTTAGGTTACTTTACATTCAGCTGATATTCTACCATAGTGCGTTTTGTTTGAACTTAAAACCACAAATGGATAGGTCTGGTACTTTAGGACATTAGTTAAACGGGTAAAATTACGCCTGGATGGGTTGACCTATCGAACTTAAGAGGTTGTAACTTGTAAGTGAATTTAAAAGGGGTAAGTCGGGTAACGGGTCAAATTACGTCTGAACTGGGCTACAGCTGATATATTATAGAGTATTGACAAGAATAAGTCAATTTAAGAGGTTGTGTAACTTGTAAGCATTTGATAGACTGAGATTGACTTTCAGCATACTTTACCAGTTGGAAATAATTGACCAATTTTCAGGTAAATGGGTCGCTACATAATACAGGATTAGTACAATAAAACTTTGATTGCTGGCTTACAAATACTTTGGGACATTAGATAAACGGGTCAAAACACGTCTGGATGGGTTGACCTATCGACTCTCTAATATACCATAGAGTAATAAACATGAATAAGTCAATCTAAGAGGTTGTAACTTGTAAGTTGTAAGCATTTGAATACACTCAGATTGACTTTCAATATACTTTACCAGTTGGAAATAAAATATAATCTAGATTGACCAATTTTCAGGTAAATGAGTCGCTACATAATACAGCATTAGTACAATAAAACTTTGATTGCTGGATTACAAATACTTTGGGACATTAGATAAACGGGTCAAAATACGTCTGGTTGAGTCGATTTAAGAGGGTGTAGCTTGTAAGCATTTGAATACATTTAGATTAACTTCTAACATACTTTACCGATTGGAACTAAAATATATTCTAGATTGACCCATTTTCATGTAAATGGGGCGCTACATAATACAGCATTAGTACAATAAATACTTTGATTGTTGGATTACAAGAATCATATCTAGTCATTAAGAGTTACTGCTCAAAACTTTAAGACCATTAAGAATTAGGTAGCAACAGTGACCGAGCCATTATTATGGGAATGAAGGTCGTGGTTGTTGGTTGGGGCGTTTGTGATAGTGGGTTTTTATCAAATATAAACCATTAGTCGTTTTTACCCTATTTGACTTTAAAAGTCAAAACATGTACTACTGAAGAAAGTCAAACCTTTTCAGTCTGTAGCCCAATTCTAAAGGAAATACTTGATCTTTATCACCCCAAATTATTTTCGTTGGCTGCATTATCTCCTTCATCTTCTCGGGCGTCTGAGGCAACAATATCTCAGCAGCTTCTTCCAACGTCTTAACCGGAAACAACCATACTATACGCCACAAATCCACCATAGCTCAACCCAACCACCCTCACTTTCTTTACATCATTCACCACCATGACTTTGTACCTCTGATGCACGGATACTTCTTTTGGGCTCCCGTACCCGTTTGGAAACGCTTTGGATACGGATACGCCTATGATACACCTAAGAAACGTTTCCCTGGAATTGGAAACGTTTTCAATGAAGTTTCCTGCACGTTTCTTAAACCTTTTTGGTATTCCAAG